>SZWC01005107.1:0-25533 GCA_023375785.1 Penium margaritaceum | reverse complement strand
CTCTCTCCCCTCTTCTCCTTGCTCTTCCTCCCCCACTCTCCCCTTCTCAACTCCCATCCACCTCCTCCCCTCTCCCCTCCTCTCTCCCTCTCTCTCTCTATCTCTCTCTCCCTCCCTCCCCCTCTCTCTCTCTCCATCTCTCTCTCTCTCTCTCTCTCTCTCTCTCTCTCTCTGTGTGTCTCTCTCCCTCGCTCTCTCTATTCCCTCCCTCTCCTCCCTCTCTCTCTCTCTACCTCTCTCCCTCTTTCCTCTACCCTCTTTTTTCCTCCTCCGTCTCCTCTCCCTCTCGTTCATCTCCCACATCGGCGTCCCTCGCATTTGCCCTGTTGCTCCTCCGGCTCCATCGTCTCCACTGCTCCGTTGGCCTCATCGGCCTTGGCTCGGCATCCGATCCTCAGTCCGCTGCACCGTGGTGCTTCCCGTCCTTCCTTGGTCCCCGCCCTCTGGCTCCCTCCTCCTGTCGCTCCTCCGCTGACACGATGTGCTACTTCCGCCTCCTCTTGCCGTTCCCTCCGGCCTTTGGATCCGTCCCCCCGTCGGTGTCTTTCGGCCTGGGTCGCCCGCCGATGCCACCTTCCCGTCCTCTCCTCGCCTCCTCTCCTTTCGGCTCCACACCTCTCTCCCCTTCTCTCTTCTCCTCCTGTTCCATGCCCTCTCTCCCTCTTCTTCCCCTTCCTCTCTCTCTCTCTCTCACTCACTCTCTCGCTCCTCTCCCTCTTACTCTCCCTCTCTCTCCTTCCCCTCGCCCCTCCCTTCTTAGGCCCCCTCCTTCCCCTCCTCCTTCTAGGCTCTCTCCTGCTTCTCTCCCTTCCCTCCCCCCTCCATCTCTACTTCCCACCCTCCCCCTTCCTCCCCCTCCTCCCTTTGGACTCACCCCTTCCTCTCTCCCTTCCCTTCCTCCCCACCTATACCTCCCACTCCCTCCCTCCCTTTTCCCTCTCTCTCCCTCTCAATCTCTTTCTCTTTCCCTCTCTCCACACTCTCTTCCTCCTCCTCCTCCTCCTCTCTCTCTCTCTCTCTCTCTCTCTCTCTCTTGCACTCTCTATCAACTCCTCCCTCCTCTCCGCNCTCCTCCCTTTGGACTCACCCCTTCCTCTCTCCCTTCCCTTCCTCCCCACCTATACCTCCCACTCCCTCCCTCCCTTTTCCCTCTCTCTCCCTCTCAATCTCTTTCTCTTTCCCTCTCTCCACACTCTCTTCCTCCTCCTCCTCCTCCTCTCTCTCTCTCTCTCTCTCTCTCTCTCTCTCTCTCTCTCTCTCTCTCTCTCTCTCTTGCACTCTCTATCAACTCCTCCCTCCTCTCCGCTCTCCACCCCCTCTTGGCTCTCTCGCGTGTCCTCTCCCGTTCCCTCTCCTCATCGCTACTTCGCTCTTCCTCCCACCTTTCTCCACCTCCCTTCCCTCTCTCGTTCTCTCTTTCTGTCTCTTCCCCTCTCTCTCTCCCTCTCTCTCTCTCTCCTTCTCTCCTTATTTTCTTCCCGCTGTCTGCCGTGTGCTGCTCCCGTCTGCAGTGATGTGCCGCTCTCTTGCTCACTCCAAGCTCTTCTTCACCGACTGCCTCTGTGCTGGGTCCGTCCTTGTCCGTCATTTGTCATGTTCCCTGGTACCTGCGAGTGCTCCTTCCCCTTTCCCCTCCCTCCTCTAATGCACTCCCCTGAATACACACCTGTCATCATGGTTCACCCTTTCCCCCCACGGCATGCTCGCTCCTCCTGTTGTCATTCGTTCCTAGTGTCTCTTCCCCCTCGCTCTACTGCAAACACCGTCATGGAGGATCTTGGCCTGTCCAGCGCCCTCGCTGCAGCGGCTGTAGCCCGTACTGCCAGCAAGCAGATGTCCCCTCAAGAGGTCTCCTCCCGCGCCCCGAGCCCTTCAACTTCTGTTAATTCCGGCCTCGTTGACGACTCAGTCGTTCTCTCCTCTCGTTCTGTTGCTGCGGCTCTCGAGGCACTCCATGGTCCCCCTTCGCCGTCCCACCGCCAACCACCCCCCGCCCGAGCTCCTCAGTTCCCCTTCTCAATGGCCATCCTTGATGCCCTTGCCTTTCATCTTGCCGATGTGCCCCCTGCCGTTCCCTCTGTCTGCCCCGTCGGCACTATCGATCCTGACGTTCATGGCACTGGCACCTCTGGTGACCCTGTGCGCGTTGCCGTTGCCGCCGGAGGCGTCGTCGCTGCCGGCGGTGCTGTCGTCCCCAGTGGTGTCATCGTTACTGATGGTGCCGTCGCCCCCAGTAGTGCCGTCATCCCCGGTAGTGTCGGCGCTGCTGGTGGTGCCGTCGCCCCTGGTGGTGCCGTTACCTCAGGTGGTGCTATAGCATCCAGCCGTGCCGTTGCCCCGGACGGTGTTGCTCTCGACGGTGCCATCGCTCCCGGTGGTGCCGTCCCCGCCGGCGGTGTCCTCCCGGTTGCTGGCACTGTTCCTTTTGGCGTCCCTCCCCCTGGTGACCCGGTCGTTGCGCTTGCCCGCATGGAGGCCCGCCTAGATGCCATGACGCTTACAGTTCCTCAGCTAGCCCGCCTTGGTCTCCACCCCTCTCCCACTACATCACTCCCCTTGACTACTGCTCCTCGGCACATCCCGGGCACCCCGTTCTCTGATTGGTCCCCCCACTTTGTGTGGTGTACCCACATGCATGGCCTCTGGGAGAATATGACCCCTCTTCTTCCCTTCCCCTCACTCACCCTGATCGCAACACTCTTGCCTTCCACCTCCTCTACTCCGTTGTCCCTTCTGTCGCTCTTCGCCAGCTTGATCGGTTCGCACCGACTGCCACCCTCCCCGCTTGCCCTCATGAGGCATGGACTGCCCTTTAGGCTTTTTACTCCTTTGACTCCTTCCTCTCCGCTACCTCTCTCCTCGCCGATCTTCGGGCTCTCCGCCGCCGTCCTGACGAGTCATTGGATGCCTACCTGGGCCGCGCGGAGCTCCTACAGAGCGAGTTTCTCACTGCGGGCGCCTCCTTGACTGATCAGGCTTTTGCCATGTCTGTCGTCACTGGTCTTGGACCTGCCTTCTCCAGTGCTTTCACTTCCTTTCCCCTTGCCCTCACCCTCCAGGTCGCGTATCAGACTCCCGGAGCCATCTGGTCATTCCTGCTGGAATGGCTCCGCTCCTTCCAGGCGGTCTCCCAGTCTACCGTCCCTCTAGCTGAGACCGTCTTTTCTGATGCCCTACCCGGCCTCCTCCCACCTCCGGCGGCTCATGCCCTTGTTGTTTGTGCTCCGCCTGGTGGGGGTGGTGGTGGTGGTGGTGGCGGTGCTCGTCTCCCTACGTGCTAGAGCTGTGAGGTTGTGGGTCATCGTCACGATGTGTGCTCGCTTTCCCCAGTCCTTGATCTTCGCGAGCGCATCTCGCGTAAGCGTACACTCCTTCATGGTCGCGCGTGTGTTGTCTCCGATGGTCCTCTATCCACCGTGGTCCTCGGCGCTCCTCCGTTTGGCGCTCGCGTTCATCCACCTCCAGTCCCTACAGCCCCTCCTCCTCTTACGGAGGATGCGATCATTGCCCTCATCTTTCGCGTCCTGGCTGAGGGCGTGCTTGGCACCCCGCCGCCCGCTGGTACGTCTCCGTTTTTTGATATGCTTGCTGTCCCTGCCTCTTGTCCCGTCTCTTCCTGTGTTCCCTCACCCACTCCTTGTCCGTCTCCCGTATCCCCGCGCACGACTGCATATTGTCTCCTCTTTGGCACTCAGCGTGTCGTGGCCCCGTCTTGGGTAGTTGATGGTGCCGCGACTGATCACATGTGCCCCGTTCGTGAGCTGTTTACATCCTTCAGTCCGGTCTCTCTGATCACCTTGGTTTACACTGGTGATGGCGCTCCCCTCCCCGTTCTTCGTGTTGGCAGTGTCTGTCTCACCTCCTCGGCCTGCTCCCTCACCTTGACCTCCGTACTCTACGTCCCGGCTCTTGATTTTTCCCTTCTGTCTGTTCTGACTCTCGAGGTGTGCGGATTTTCCACCATTTACGCCCTTGGCCTCGACGTCGTCACTGATCGCGCCAGTGGCCGCGACGTCCTCCGAGGTTGCCGACCCCCTGGTGAGGGCCTGTATCAGGTGCTTAGTCCGCACTCTTTGTCTATGCCCGTGGCTGATGTTGTTGCTCTTGTCGCTCTTTCTTGCTCGGCTCACTCCCACCTCCTTCATCTTCGTCTATGTCGTCTTTCTTCCCCTACTGTGGCATCTCTCCTTCGCACTCTTCCCGCCAATGGCCTATCTGATCCGTCGTTCTCAGCCCCTTGTGCTGCCGATTCCACCTTTTGTACGGTTGGCATGATGCATCGCCTTCCTTTTCCTTCCTCCCTCCTCTCGCGCGTCTGCTCCCCTTGAGCTCCTACATGCGCACATCCTTGGTCCTCTCAAGAATGATTCTCTCGCTGAGCACGCCACATATGTCCTCAGCTTGGTTGATGACTACTCTCGCTTCACTTGGGTCTTCTTCCTTCGAAAAAAGAGTGATGTTGCTGAGACCATCCAGTCGTGGTACGCGTCCGTGCAGTGACAGAGTCGTCACCAGCTGTTGCGCTTTCAGTCTGACCGCGGTGGCGAGTTTTTTGGTGACACGGCGTCATTCTTTGTCCATGAGGGCGTGGCTCATGAGCTCTCTGCTCCCTATTCCTCACAACAAAATGGGGTCGCTGAGCGCTCGAACCGCACGCTCGTCGAGGGCGTCTGCACGATGATGGCTGAGGATGGCTCCCTTGATCGGGGCCGTAGCTTTTGGTCTGAGGCGGCTTGGTATCGTACGTGTGTTTGGAACCGGATCCCGCATGGTCCTCCTGTCCCCGATACCATGCCATTCCAGCTTTTCTTTGGTCGGCGTGCAGACCTTAGCCAGGCTGTGGTGTGGGGCACCATGGCCACCGTCTACCTTGCTCCCCTTTCTCGGTCTGGCAAGCTCAATCCGCCTGGCTGTCTTTGTGTCACCCTTGGGGTTGCCCCTCACTCTCGCGCAAACCGCTTCTGGGACCCAGTCGCCCATCGCCTCGTTGAGTCCTATCACGCTCGGTTCTTTGAGCAGTTGACGTACTGCGTCTACCGTGCGGATCGTTGTCTCCCTCATCTGACCTCTGCCACGGTACAAAATCAACCCAGATATTCAACAACACGTTCCTCAGTTGTTTCAACTCCAATCTTTACGAGTAAAAAACCTTCAGTTTTCTCTCCTTAACGGATTTTCAATGAAAAACAACACTTCAACCACAAAAGGGAGGAGAAATTGTCAACCCTCGTTGACATTATCCTCCAGTCGGCAGCAACGCCAACAACATACAAGCATTTCCTCCCTCTTATTTTCCCAACATCCTAATTTCCATGTTTTCCTTGTTAAACACATGTGCACCATTCATCAATGGAGGGGGTGTTAAAAAATTTGACACTCAATCTGCAGTTCACAGGTTAGCTCTATCATACATTTTCCTGTGTATGGAGTGACCATTCTGGCATCATACACCACCTTTGAGATCCATGATCAAGTTTAAAGACACTGAAATATTATTCTTTGAGACCATTTTGGCTCCAATCGACCAAACCACTACCCAGGGGTAATTCTATCGTCTCAGGTTTCCTTTTGGTACATCATCGAGGGGTTTTAGCAAAATTCCGCCTTCAATGGTACCTCTTTGCAAGGAGTTACATCGTTACATCATTAAAGGGGTACAAACCATTTTGCTTACATCACCAGTCTGAAGACAATATAATGCGTAAGAAGCTCAGCACTACTATCTTATCAGCAATCAATTAATCCATGAAAATCCAGGTTCCAAAAATTCGAGTTGTTCTATATTCAACTCAGCTTCTACATTAGGAGGTATCCTTTGCGACTCCTTCACTTCATGTAAGGAGGATCCATCTACACCAACATAGTGAAGCCAAAGATGGGGAGTTAGAGATTTTCCTATCGCAAAGTATAGAAGTTAGTAGAAGAGAACTATCTAGTGAAGTTCTTTCAGTTGCTGATATTTGAATGTGTAGCACAAGCCCTGTGCAATTTTACAAAAGACACCAAACCCAATCTATCCAAATTTAACCAAATCTTTTGTTACATGGTAGACCAAAAACTGAAGCACCTATGTCTGCTCAAAGTTCTACTAGACTGGCAGACTCCTAATTGTCTAAGTTCTGGTGCAGGTTTTTCACTTTCCCCAACTGAGACGCAACATTACAGTATTTAAATAAATATCACTTCTATGGTGTAAGAAAGAGTTTTCATCACTAAAACTGAGGCTTGTATTATGTGGCTTGGTGATATAGTAGATCCATTAGTATTTCTATGGATATGAGGTAACGTTTTCACTTTACCAAGTTTCATACTGAGAAGCAATGTTATTGTAATGTATGATACTCATCAACAATATCTATGTTCAGAAGGAACCATGCACCATGCGTATCGTAGAAATGTTGTTATCTGAACATTAATACCATACTTGATTGTGACATGTGTCATCTTTCAAAAATGGAAGTGTGGGCCATGGGGCACTTGGCTTATTGAAAGTTTGTGACAGATCTTCTCACTGTATTCCCTTGCAAGATGTTGATATGAGGCCTCAAGTTGGGTGGATTGCAAGGAAACAAGCAGCAGATTGTGTTGTTCATCGTGGATGGACATAAACCATTGACTAAGGAGGGTGATATGCAAACAAAAGTCCTTGCAGTTAGTGAAGGAAAAAAGCTCGAACTCTGCAACCAAAGTCATGTGAAAGTCCTCAAACCACAAGTTAACATCTTGGGTTTTGGTTTTTTTTTAGTATGAGCATCTAGCATACCCCATGCCAGCAAGACCCGGGAGGCTTGCTTTGAATACATGGGGAGTCTCACATCCTTAAGAAAAAGTTCCATCAAATGCATCATAAACACCTCAATGAAGGGGTTTACCATACTACCAGATGGACTGGATTCCATGTGTATTCGACACAAGATCTAGCGGCAATCATCATCTTTGTTTTTTTTTTTGTTTTTGGTTTGTTTGGTTTTTTCTCACCATCTTTTGTTGGATTCGAAAATGGTTTTTTTATGCATAAACATTGTTTCTTTCTACACCTGGTGGGGGGGTTATTTATTTCGTTGCAGAAGGTAGATATAGATTAACTTTTCCCCTTCACAAGTCTACTTATGGAAACATTACAGGAACATCTTCCTCAGGAAGATCACAAAGACGTAGACAAGAAAACTGAATTTTGGCCAAATACGAAAGGTTGTTGTTGGTTTTACCTCTGAAGAAATCACGTGTTTGATGTATATAGCAAGTCACTTGTCATAGGATGTTTTCAAAGAGAAAAATTGATTAAAAGATAATAAATTTTGTACCTTTTCCAAACGACCAGGTCATGTCCAGATAAATTTGATTGTTTTGTATCCGTTTGTTTACTTGGTTTTTACACCATATCCTCAAATGACTTGGGAAAAAAGTTTTTGGAGCGATAGCTTGTGACAAGATACTTTGCAACATTAATCTGTCTTGGAGTTTAATGGGGTTCGGGCTCCTCCTATGAACCACGGTAGTGGGGCATGAGAGGTTTTATTACCACACAGATTTCAGTAAAACAAAATCAAAAGTGCCAAAATTCATACGGTTGTAGTAGAATCAAACATGATATTTTACTACCAGATCTTCTACCTAAACACGGTAACTCAACGGTAAATGGTTTAGGCCATGCATCACAACATTTTAAAACATGGTGAAAAATCTCACCATCTGCCGTTTCCGGAATTTGGCACCATGATTCCTGGTAAATTGTGAATTTGGAACTAAAAATAGGATTTGAAGCCTCTAGAAAACCTTGTAAAGCAGAACTGTAGTTTGACCTATTTTCATTTCTTATGTTTTGGGGGGTTTTCTTGGCAAGATGCCATATTTTCATTAAAAGCAGAATGAAATTTATTCTCACCACGTATTCACACATTTCCAAGAAAAACTGTCTTTCCTCATTCGGTCATGGCTGTATGCAAAAGGGCCTCTTTGTAACAAGGATATCTGTGAGCTACTTGATGTTACTCAAATCCTTTTCTAACATCACGGCATTTTCCCCAGAATTTTGGTTGCATACGTGGATTTTTCCTCAAGGAGAATACGTCCCTCCCCTCCAAACCATTCTTGGGTTGTAGATTCTATTAGGGTCTGGGTACTTTAATATGTTGGCTGTGCGATTGAGGGGCCTGAGATATCTGTTCATCTTTCAATATGGGCCAAATTTTTAAGTCATCTTATCTCCCCGGCCCCTCAACCTATACCCCGTACAGTCCTTGCTGCCTTCACCCTATTCAAGAAATTTTCCTTTTCAATTTCTACAATAAAATGCCAATACCAGCCTTTCAGAATTAATTCAACACATATGTCCTGGGTAGGTGTTTTGGATTGAGTTTCATGTGATGATTCTTTGTTGAAGAAAAACCGTGGAGTTTTTGGCTTGGTTGAGGTCAAAGGAGAGTGTAGATATGAGCCCCTTTCACGGGCATTTTGGCACTCAAGCCCGTTATGTTTTCAAGAATCAGAGGGATGTTTCAAAAGGTTGGTCGAGTCTACAAATCACTCGTGGTAGTAAATCACAGCAAGCCTGACTAGGGAAAAACCAGCTATACATGTAACGGAGACAACGATGTAGACAGAGGATGCCATGGGTTGAGGTAACTTGGCCAAAAACAGAACATTATTCCAAAATAGGCTAGTGCTAAAAACTTTCTGGAATTTCCCCTTCTAACAAAGATGAGGTTTACGGCGTCTTTCAATTTCATGGGATGGCTAGGCAGCATCCTCCTAATTTTGTAGTAGTAGGTGAGCCTTGCACATGCTGCGGTGGAGTGTCCATACATAATTCTTGGAGAGGCAGTGGAACATTGCAATCTCAAGACAGAACACTAAAGCACATAGTGTCTTCTGGGATGTTTGAGGCAAAAACATACATGGCCATGTTTTTCTCGAAGCATGCATTATCGCAGTCACGGTGTATGCGCCCAGCACCAATTACCTGCGGTTGGGGCATCATATGCATTACACCCGGCGTGCTGAAAATGAATTAAAGATATCTGCATTATGAATAGAATCATTTCCTGCCTAGCAAATTGAAACACATTTGGATGTGTTGTGTCCCATCTCACCCCTGCACAGTATGAATTCTGTTAAATTCCTATGGAACACATTGACAAAAGGAGTAAGCTTGAGAGAAGTTTCCATGAAATTTTATTTCTTACTAGATTGTAGATTTTGTTCACGTTTTCCTCAGTACTTTCTCGTGGATGTCTGCAAGTCATGTTTCTTTGTCTTTGGACGACCGGATGGCAAACCAGATCTTTGTATGCGGAGTTTCTTGGCCGAATAGCCGGGGTGGGGGGGGGGGGGGGGGGGGGGGGGGGGGGGACAAACCCCTCCCCCCCCCCCTCAATTTTTCTTAAGATATAAAAAGATTATCCACAACAACCTAGTTGTCCATGGACCTTGAGTAGATGGAGGACCTGCGCCTTAAGTCAGAGGATGCGATCAGTTATGGCCATCGATTTCATATCATTGATTGATAACTGTTTTTTACATTACTTTGTGACCGTCAAAATGACCGGTTTGTGATCGATGGCCAGTGTGGAAATAATCAACGTGGTTATGTTTTTTTGGGGCTCTGCACACCAATGCCAACAATGCTTGATCGGTCGGGATCATTTTGCGCTCTTACTTGCCCGTTTTCATTATAAGAACAACCAAAAATAATGTAGGATAAGGTCCAAGACTGATGTTCTTGTAAGGTGATGTTACTTTGTGGAAAAAAATAGACAATGTGCAAACCAAAGAAGATCTTTGTGCATCTTTCTATGTAATGAAGTAAGGTTGCAGTCAATCCCTTTGGTTGAGTACATGAAACAACGATTTGAGGAGGTAACTACTAAAAGAAAACTTCCTACTATTAGGGGGATGCGTGTACCTGGTCAATGTGACACAACCCATACAGACCCTATTAGAAGTATCCGCATGTGTCGAATGTCGCGGCGACTGTTCATGTCGCCCAAACCCGTGCCACCTCGAGTCTGTGTTGCCTCAGGGAATGGGCTTAGGGCCCGTGTCGCCATGGCCCATGCCAGCTGTCCACACATGCCTGCATGACAGTAGCAGCATCATTCGGCAGCATCCTTGGGAGGTTGGCATGCATTGAATTTCTCTGTGCTTTGGAGAAACGCAGCTTGGCCTGATCTGCTCACGTCCATGCCTTACTGAGTTCCAGCGGGATGACCACATTTGATTTCTTTATGCATGAATGCTGACTTCGGCCACTTTCAGTCTGTGACCCCAATCTCTGCTGGCCCATAAGTTATGTTGAAGTAGACATAGGGAAAGATATGCACAGGGAAAGATTGTGTAAAGTGATTTTTCATTTGGGGCTAAAATTTTATGCACAAAGTAATCAAAGAGAAATGAATATGAACGTCCATGTAGGAAGGTTACGGATACAATGCAAAAAATCAACCACCACCACCACCAGTGTGGCAACAGACATGGTGGGGGATTATTCACACGTACCACCATGCACGGACGTGTCTAAGTGTGCACTCCAGATGCACGCAGTTGGATTCAGGACTCAATATCATCCAGGCATGCTCAGCACTTCTGTCAACCTATGCAGTTGTGCCGCTCAACACACCTGCACATACAGCACGAAATAGATCTGGTCACCCTTTGCATATAAGATAGTCAAAACTGGAACTCTTTTTTCTGCTGAATCAAGAGTGGGAAGGGCGTCATAAAGGAAGGTTGGCTGGGCAAGCAAGGAAGCTCGTGATGAGAACAGGGACGGCAAGGACGGCCTCAGAGGCATCTGGAACAAACAAAGGGATACGAGGTGGATCTGGCTTATGGTAGATTTCCTACAGCTGTTCATCCCAGGTTTATGGACTCAACTGCATCTTAGTGAATGAAATGAAGGGGGTGGAGGTGGAGTGGGGAGCTAGCATGTCAAAGTTTTTTTGGCAAGACTGCGGCTAAACAAGTGCTTTGGCTGTGGTGGCACTGGCTGCTGCTGAAGCAGCTATAGGGTCTGATGAAGAGGGTACATCACCACAAGAGGCAGACACAGATGTTGAAGGAGAGCCAAATGCAACAGCGATGCCAACGATAGCACATGTGTTAGGCAGCTAGTACAAGGCAGGCTGCAAATGCAAGATAACCAGATCTGCTACATAATGAGCAATAGTTGCATCGGCTCTTTAGCAGCATGTTGGGCAGCAAGGGCAGCTTGTAGATCTTCACAAGCATGATGCAACTCATCTTGGAGCTACGCATTCTTCTTGTCTTTGAAAGACATGATGGCACAGCCCACTTTGCTGAGAAAACAATGGCGGAGTCTCCCTTGCCACAGTGGGCGTGGAAAACAGGGATGGACGTGTTGATGCGCCCTTGTGGCTGCAGGACACCCCAGCTTAAGGCAAGAAAGACCTGCGAGTGAACACAGGAGAGTATCAAGAGAACCAAAGACGGGAGACAGGCACGCGTAGCAGCAGCTCACCAGGCCTAGTCACATAGGCAGAAGAGCGATGGAAGATTGACAGCTACACATGCGGCAAGGATGGCAACAGTCAATGCAGATGAGACGGCAGGACAAAGGATGCCAGAGAGAGATGAGTTGGTGGTCGTTTTCAATACTAGGGAGAGTAGGTGCCGCGTCGTGGATGATGAGGATGATGGAGAAGATGATGCCAATGCGGTCAAAACACGGATGGAGACAACGGCGGATGCAATAGTAGTGGCAGCTGTGGTTGCCAATGCTGCTACAACGACTGCTGCTTCTACCTCTCATTCGACTATGTTCACTACATCCGATGGGACTAGCCTTAAGGGTACAACAATACTGGTGTATGACACCACTGCGCGTCTTGCACTTGTGTGCACTAGAGCACATGAAGCATAGGTTGTGGCTGCAAACCTGGCCGCCACAGCTGCCCTGGCGTCCAGGGCAGCCGAGTGCAAAGAGCAGAGGTCCTGCAAGAAACCGGTGGTGGCTTCTCATGCTCTGGGCTACAGAACCCCACAGCATGGTCCCCAGGGGTTACCAACCTGGGTAGTACACAATTATTATGCACGTATGCATCAAAGGAATAATGCCACGTCCACCAGGAGCATGTGTAGCGTGTATGTCAGAAATAATGCCACATCCAGCATAAGCTTCATAAGCTCTGCTCTCTTCTTAACCTTGACCCACAATCATGAGGGAAACTTCAGCCACCCAGAGACGGGCACTTTTCCTGCACAGTTACAGAGGACAAGTCGTGGGAATATGTCAGACATGCACAAAACATTCCAGATGTTTCAGCACTGATACACAGCGTAGGTATTGGAAGATTTCCGGCTTAACCCACCTTGCATGCAAGTGATTTCCATGCAAGAGCCATGGCGGTGGCAACATTAAGGAGTTAGAAACCCTTGAGTAAAAGTAGTGAGAGTCAACAAGAAACGGGAGTAACGAGAGAGCGAGATGATAGCATTCGGTCGACCGAGCCACCCACGTGAAACACTCGACGTGGGGCCGGGCTGCCACCCCGGGGTCAAACCAAAAGCGGTCAGCAACATGCTGCCATGGTTTTCTCATACTTTGGTAGAACTGTACACAACCCATACATCCGACCATCCACCTCCACTTACAATCCTTGCATGCACTTTCTACCTCCACAACCCCCTCTCCTACCCCACCTAACGGCCACCAACAACCCTTTATACATTAATCATACCAACATCCACAAGTACACATCTCTAAACACAATACACACACCCAACCATACACCTCTACTGACACTCTACACATACACTTTCCACCCCTACCCCCTCCACCCAACCACCACTACCTATATCACTCAAAACAGCATAAACAAGTGCATATGTCTACACACAACCCAGATATCCAATCATACACCTCCAGTTGCAATTCCCACATACACTTTCAGCCTATCCCTCCCCCATCAACCCAAGCACAAGTGATTAAGTCACTTAAACCAACGTACTTGGGATCACCTTGCATGGAAGCAAAACAACATTATACACACTTCGCCTAGTGCATGAAAGTCCTGTGATTAAGTCTACTTTGGGTAGACGATGCTGACGGCTGGCCCTAGTGCATCCAAACCTGTGGGTCGGGTGGATGAATCAGCTGCATAGGATGATGCACTTGAATGAGTACGACACTTAGAGGGATGTGAGGAGTGATAAGTAGAATTCTGACAGAGCGACCGAAGTCCCCCTCTGCGTGTGTATGGCTCTTGGCGGATAGGTGAAGCCTTAGAGTCAGGAGGTGGTTCCGTCACACCAACGGACGTTGAGGTCTGAAGAGCAGGCATCAGAGTTGATTCAGGAGGGACATGTGAAGGTGCCTGCGAAGAGACATCAACAGGGGACTATGTCGGAGTACTGATGGATGCTGATGTAGACTCATAGTACATAGAGGGAGAAGGAACCGGTGACAGCACTGGGGAGGTGCCAGTCGGTGAACCGGATAGTGGACTAGGAGAAACACCAACAAGGGAAAGGAAAGTCAAAGAAGGACCAGAGGTGGGTGTTGAAACTTGCCCCTTCACATGCCCAAGTGTGGCACCGTGAGGCGCTGACAAGCCGCCAGAGAGAAGAAAATCCTTGTAGCGCAATCTAGCGGCTTGATGATTCCTTGGATCCTAAAATGGAGGATTTCTCTTGAAAGGTGAGGGGTCGCTGAATCCGGTGAAAGTTGTTTCACCAGAATCGGACAAGTAACAAGGGAGACATGAGCTTCCAAAGCTGGGGTGTTCGCTGTGGCTCTAGGAGCCGGCCGTGACTCGACTTCCGGTAAAAAACTGACCGGACCGAGTAACAAATGTCCATCTGGAGATTTTGGACCGAAACGACTGCCGAGGCGTCCGGTAAATAAATCACCGGATTCAGTAATGCACGTTGTTATTGAGGGACTTAGCTAGAATCCCGGCTCAGTGTCCGAAATCAGCAGTACGTTTTGTTAATCGCGGACTTAGTCAGAGTTTTGACTGCAGGTCCACGGATATTTTTCAAACCTCGTCACACCCCACCACCAAACTCGACCCAAAAGTGGGGAAGGTACATCAAAACAGTACAGGGGACCCCTATATCGCGTGCAATGAGATCTGTGCTTTGAGAAAGGCGCTTCGCATGTGAAGAAAGGTGCCACGGCGTGTGCGCACCATGGAGTCATTAGGCCTTTTGTGGTGAATGAAACCTGAGCTTTGACAAACGTAACTTTGGCTACGCTTGGCCGAATCACGCAGGGTTTGGTGCATTGGAGAGATCATGACTAGCCCTACAAATAATCTAATCATTTCCATGTACAAAAACAAATACAGAATGCCGTTGTTCCCTTCACAAACTAACTGTCTCTATATTTCTACTCACACAGCGTGAGGTGACCAGAAAGCTCACGCTCAGTCTTAGATTCATCCAAAACAAAAGCCGTGAACCACTAGAGAAGATCACATTAATGTCTGGACCGTAACACACAAATTTCTAAACAAAGGGTTATGGGTCCACAGGTCTGATCGTCTCCAACGTTTACGTCTTCCACAGTGCACGGGATTGTCATATAGGATGTCACGGTGAAGTTATGAGAACTTGTCGCATTAGAAGCTGTGCAAATGGCACATAAGGAGACACAGCCATTCATAAGTATGTGGGCGGCCCAGGCTTTGGGCTATGGAGGTGGCAGTTCAAGCTACACCTCGCGGAAAAGGGGCTGCTAGATGTCATGTTGAGAAAGGAGGTGCTCGCAGAGGCGACTGTTGCGGACACAGAGAAGCACGCCTTCAAAACAACAAACACGGAGGCACTCATGTACCTGGTGTCCGGGACAGCTGCGTTGTAGTGGGGCTATTTCCAGGGCTGCAAGCTGGCAGCCGAAGCTTGGGAAAAACTCAGTGTCATCCACCAATCCAAGTCGCTCGTGAACAAAATCTTTGCCATGAAGCGGCTTCTCATGGTGAGAATGGAGGAGGGAGATGTTGCCATCTCTCCCATACAACAAATCGATTCAATCACCTCATAATGCAATGACACGGGGTGGAATATTGACATTCAGCCGTAGACCATGGCCCTCTTCATGGTCCTACCTGACAGTTGGGGTCTCCTCCCCACCGTCCTCGGAGGATGGCCGGAGGACAAGCTCACCTATGGCACGGTTGCATGGTACATCCGCAATGCACGATGGTGTTGCGGGGAGTTCTTGTCTTCCTCATCTGCCATCGCAACCAAAATGCATGGTGGCGGAAGAGGGGGCAAAGGAAGTGGTAGAAAGGGCGATGGAAAGAAGGGCACCAAGAAAGGTGCATACTGCAACTGTGCAAAGGAGAGCCATTGGGCCAGTGATTGCCTGGAGGAGGCAAAGGCTGGAGGCAAAAACGCCAAGGGCAGGTCGCTCCTCAACAGCAGTAAGAGCCACTTCCTCAAGAAGGCCAACAGGTTGTGCCAGGTTTCTGCGGCTGATGAGCACACCGAGGTCAAGAAGGTGGGGTTAGTCACCTGCGAGAAGTCCTCCAAGTCAATGGTTTTCACGAACGACAAAGTCGAGCCGGTGACTGGCCAAGGCGATGTAGAAGTGGAACTCATGGTGGGTGGTAAGAAGGAGCTGTGGACAATCCATGATGTGCAGCACATCCACGGCCTGGCTGACATCTTGAGTGCCAGCCGCTTGACGAATAAGGAGTATGAGGTGCTCTGTTGCACGAAAGGCGCAATGGTGCGCAACGACGACGGCGGCGCGGTCGTACAGGAGGCCAAGCGCGAGGGCAATCTCTCCTTTTGTGGAGACCAAGGTGATCCCCATGGCATGGGACGAAGCAGACTCGCAAGAGTGCGTCTTCAACATGGCCAAGGGAGGAAGCGCTGATCTGGAGCTCTCGCACCAACGGTTGGGGTATTTGGCACCCGCAACCGTTAAGGAAATGGCAAAGCGTGACATGATGCGTGACCTCGTCATCAACAGTGTAGCGGACATGGTAGGAGATGTAGGAGGAAACAAAAAGTGCGAGCCTTGCATTTTGGGCAAGGTGCAACGCAAGCCGTTCATCAAGAATGTGGCTCGCACAAAGGACTTTTTGGAGATCATGCACAGCGATGTGTGCAGACCATTTAAAATGCTGTCAAATAGTGGCTTGAGATACTTCGTCACCTTCATTGATGGCTGTAGAAAGAAGCTCTTTGTGTACTTCATGAAGTAGAAAAGCGAGGTCCTAGACCGGTTGAAGGAGTACGGCGTAGCGGTGGAGACACAGACTGGCCGGAAGGTCAAAGCGCTACGCAGCAACAATGGTGGAGAGTACATGGGCTTCAGCGGGTCGATGAAGCAGCAGGGCATGAAGTGGGAATCCACTTCACCATACTCACCACAATGTAAAATAATGGTAAAGCAGGCAAACTAGACGCTGCTAAACATGGTGTGGACCATACGTGTGGATGCTGGGTTACTGCAAGGGTTCTGGGTAGAGGCTCTGCGTACAGCAAGCTACACCATCAACCTGACCCCAACAGCAGTGCAAAAGGGTATGGGCGGCCAGAAGATGCCGCAGGAGGTTTGGCACGGGCGCAAGCCAAACGTGTTGCACCTGAAGGTGTTTGGGTGCAAGGCACACGCGATGGTGCAGGCGGCGCAGCGACGTGACAACAAACTGGAACCATGGGCAAAGCGATGCTTGTTCCTCGGCAAGGAGAGCACGCAAAAGGCGTGTTGGCTCTAGAACCTGTCCATGCAAGAGATCATCCTTAGTTGTGACATCAAGTTCGACGAGCAGCAGATCTTGAGCAGTAGCAGCAGCAACAACGACATGAGTTTTGGGAACACTCCACAACAGGAGGAGTGGTTCCAGCTCCTTGACAAAAAGAAGGAGCCGGAAAACGCGGAGGTCGAGGATGCGACGTCAGAGCACGGTGGTGCAGCAGTTGCAGCGTCCAAAGCGGAGGACTCGGATGATGATGCAGCCTGGCTGGAGATATAACAGAAAGATCCGTTGGAGGAGGCACTACGGGTGCCAAAGCGCACACTCCCGGCAAAGTCCATATCAAGCGTCAGAGAAAAATCCTCCAGACGCACCGCCTGTCTGGTCGATGTTTTGCCAAAGCAGGAAAGACCTTTGAGGAGCAGTCTGGTCGATGTTTCTGGAGCGAGCAGAGTCAGAACGATCGTAGTAGAGCAACGAGGTGCCACCAAATTTGCCTCGCCACAGAGGGAGGCAGCGGAGAGCGGGGAAGTGCTTTGAAGCACGCACCGGTTCATGGATTGGCATGACGCAGTGCATTCTGGCTGCATCAATGGAGCCGAAAACCATGTAAAAGGCGGTTGCGCGGCCCATGGAGAAGCAGTGGGACGCTGTCATCAAGTCAGAGTTGGCATCCATTACTGAAAACGACAATAGGAAAGCTGGTTGACAGGCCGAAAGATGCCAAGGTCATTAGCTTGAAGTGGGTTTATAAGACCAAGTTCATGAAAGAAGGTGTGCTGGCCAAGTACAAGGCGCGGCTTGTGGCAAAGGGGTACGGATGATGTAAGGGTGAGCACGACGATGAGATGTTTGCCCCCGTTGCCAAGTTTACAAGCATCCAGGTGATCCTTGCAATGGTAGCCGCAAAGGATATGGAGCTTCACCAGATGGACGTAAACACGGCTTTCTTCAACGGCATCATCAACAAAGAGATTTACATGAAGGTTCCGGAGGGGGTGGAGGCACTGGAGGGCAAGGCGTGCAAGCTGTGGAAGTCCTTGCATGGGCTAGAGCAATCGCCTCGATGTTGGTACCAACAGATGGACAAGTTTATGGCACAACTTAGCATCAAGCGCTATGAGGTGGATCACATCGTGTACGAGTGGCGGAGCAAGAAGCTCCATCAGATTGTTGCACTCTACGTGGACGATCTGATCTTGTGCTCCTTAGACCTTCCGAGCCTACAGCAGCTGACAGAATAGCTGAGCAGCAGGTTCCAGATGTCGGACATGGGAGAGCTGGGGTTCTACCTCGAGATGAGCATTACGCGGAACCGGAGGGCGCGCACGCTTGAGCTGGGGTAGGCCAAATACGTGGCTGGGGTACTAAAGGAGTACGACATGGAGGACTGCAAACCAGTCAGCAGTCCTAACTCCACAACCGGTGAGCTGAGTGCGGTGATGTTGCTGCAACGAAAGAAGAGCGGGAGGATATGGCTAGGGTGTCCTACCAATCGGCAGTGGGCAGCCTCATGTACGCGATGGTGGCGACCCGACCAAACGTGGCCTTTGTGGTGGGCCAAGTAAGTAGGTACGCTGCCAATCCAGGACCACTACACTGGCAGGCAATCAAGTGCATCCTCCACTACCTGTAGGTGATGCAGAACGCGTGCCTGAGGTTCGACGGCAAGGGGCGGGCGGACTCCTTGTGTCTGGTCTACTACACGGATATAGACTAAGCTGGCGATGTGGAAAAGCGGAAGTCCACATCCGGCTACGTGTTCTTCCTCACAAATGTAGTGGTCTCATGGTGTAGTAAGAAGTAGGAACGTGTCACCACCTCCACAGTGGAAGCAGATTTCATAGCGCCGGCTGAGGCGGTCAATGCTGTGGTATAGCTTCGCAGGTTGCTGGGGGAGCTGGGCGTGCCGCAGTAGGAGCCTACGATGGTGCAAGAGGAAAACACCAGCTCCATCTTGCTTATCAACAACCTGACGCACCACAGGAGGACAAAGCACATTGATGTGCATTACCACTATGCACGGGACATGGTTGAAAAGGGGTAGGTGGTATTATAGCACTACAGCACGCACAACATGCTTGCGGTTTACATGACCAAAGCGCAACCCGCGGACCGGCACGCGATGAGCATGGCAGGATTTTGGATGACCAACAATGATGGGCTGGAGGAAGCAGCAGAAGATGAGTGAGATCAAGCAGGAGAAGAGGGCATGGAAGGTACAAGGGGGAGAATGTTCAAAGTTTGTCCCTTCACATGCCCAAGTGCTGCTCCGGGAGGCGCCGACGAGCCGCGAGAGAGAGGAAAATCCTTGTAGTTCAATCTAGCGGCTTGATGATTGCTCGGATCCTAAAATTGAGGATCCCTCAAAGATGATGTGTTGCTTAGTCCGGTGGAAGTTGTTTTACCGGAATCAGAAAAATAACGAGGGAGATATGAGCTTCCAAAGTTGGGTTGTGTGCGGCGGCTCTAGGAGCCGGCCGCAACTCGACTTCCGGTGAAAAATCGACTGAACCGAGTAACAAATGTCCATCTCGAGATTTTGCTTCAGAACAACTGCCGAGGCATCCGGTTAAAAATGCACCGGATCCAGTAGTGCTGGTTGTTACCAAGAGACTTCGCAAAAATCCTGGCTCGGCGTAAAAAACCCAGGAGGACGCTTTGTTACTCGGAGACTTAGTCAATGCTCTGACTGCAGGTCCGCGGACAGGTTTCAAACCTCGTCACACCCCATCACCAAACTCGACCCAGAAGTGGGGGAGTTACGTCAAAACAGTGCAAGGGACCCTGAAACTATGTGCAATATGATCTGCGCCTTGGAAAAGGCGCTTTACACGTGAAGGAAGGCGCCACGGCGTGTGCACGCCATGAAGGCATTAGGCGAATCTGTGGTGGGTGAGACCAGCGTTTCGGCAAGCGTAACTTGAGCTACGCTTGGCCAAATTGCACACGGTTTGGTACCTTGGAGATCTCATGACTAGCCGTGTAAATGTCTATCCCTGATCATGTCTATGTACAAAACCTGACGCAAAATGCCGTTGCTGCCTTTGCAAAGTGACTGTCTTTGAATTCCCGCTCACATAGCGTGAGGCGACCAGAAAGCTCATGCTCAGTGTCGGATTCGCCCAAAACAAAAAAATGTGAACCACTAGAGAAGATCACGGTTATTCTGGACTGTACCACTCAAATTTCCCAATAGTGGAAGCCGTAATGGCGGAAGGAGGGGTTCCCGTGAGACCAGAGGCGGGAAAGACCCATCCCCCCAAAGCTGACGAAGGAAGGACAGGGAAGAGGATGGAGTGACACGAGACAAGTAGCAAGGAAAGACATCCTCAATGAAGAGAGCCTCATGGGATTCGACAACGTGGGCATGGTGAGGATACCAGAAATACCACACTGTGGATATGGCATAGAAGCTGAGAAATGTACACAAACGTGCACTGAAAGTGAGGTTGCTATTCCAAGGATCATTGGGAAGCCAAAGAGAAGTAACACAGGCCCATACACAAGCAAGACGCAGGTCAGCACGACGGCCAAACAAACGTTCAAAAGGGGTGATGTGACAGGGGGGGGATCATGTGGGACACAGTTCTAGACCCAGGTCATGTAAGATATAGCCTCAAACAAGAAGAGAGGAGGGAGGTCAGAAGCATTAAAAAGGGTGCGGACACCGTCAGCGAGTGTCCGGTTCTAGCATTCAGAGATGCCGTTCTGCTGGGGTGTATAGGGAGCCGAGGGCTCCATGCACACCCCCCGGGATGTGAAGTCATACGTCATATGTCCCATGAACTCCCCTCCACGCTCACACCGTAAGACGTAAAGAAAACAATCACATGCAAGTTCAGCCTATAATAGTTAGGTTTCAAGAGTGAAGCAAACATCACTCTTTTGTTTGAGGGAAAAGATCCAACGTATGCGAGAGACATCGTCGGTAAGACAGAGAACTTAGCGACCAACTCCTCCCCCTGAGAGCATCATGTGGAAGGGGTCCCATGACATCAACGTGAAAGAGGTCAATGGGATGGGACGTGCGAGACTCAGACGTGGAAAAGGAGGAACAATGTATTTTGGCAAGAGCACAGTTGACACAATCAATAGGACAAGGAGGAGGAAAGGTGGCAGCGTTAAGATCATTCGTAGGAAGCATGCAAAGCAAGATGTCAATGGTAGCAGTGTGAATATGACACAGACGGGGATGTAGCATCTACGTGTAGACGGGGATGTAGCATCTACGTGTAGGGGAAAGGGAGTGGGCAACGTAAACATGGACAGATGTGGCAAGCGCAGGGGCAAAGGAAAGAACACAAAACAAGTGATCACAACGAGTACCCTGTAGTAAGAGACGGCCAGAAGTGGGATGAGAAACAAAGGTAATGCCACCGCTAGAGGTGAAATCCATGCCCTGGTCATTGAGTGTCATGAAATAGAGAAGAATCAACTCAAGAGAGATAACGTACAGCACACCAGGCAAGAACAACCCCCCTTCCTCTCGGGTCCAACAAACCAGACTACCCCAATGTCCTAAACAGGAAGGGTTTAGCCAGTGCTTGTGTGAACAAAGCGAACAGAGCCAACACAACCAAGGCAGACAAACAACAAGTGCGAGGAAGTCATGTGGTGGGTGGCTTCGGAGTCATGGATCCAAAAACCATCCGACATGCAAACAGAGGCAAGAACAGGATTCACGGCGGCAATGGCAGAGTGCGACAAAAGTTGCTGACCACTGGCAGTGAGACAGCAAGGCAAGTGAACAGATGCCACTCACACATCCACGGGACATCGACGGGCAGGCAACCCTGAACATGACAAGATGCAAAACCACACAAAGTCCTATCAACTGCACATGGAAGTGACTCAAACCCTGAACACCCACTCTCACCTCCTTGATCGAGGAGATGACGGTGGGCGGCGTGGGAGAGGCCGGCATCTAGCTTGTGGTTGTCCCCAGGCGGGTCAGGGATGATGACAAAACCGGAGGAGGGGTGCCAAAATGGATGGACAAGAAAAACCCAGGTAGGAGGAGAGTAAGGATACAAAAGAGAACCGTAGTAGACGGGTCCCACATACCCTGGGGGCCACCTCCAGAGGTAAGGTGGCAGGTGTGGCATTGCAATGGTGCTGTAGTCTATGGCATCGGTGGACACAGGCTGACTACAGCCAGCTTGGGCTGTAGAGGTGGTGGAGTGGGCAGAGCTCCTAGAGCTGCTAGAGGAGCGTGCCAAGTGCATCCTCATTGCAGATGCAAGACAAGCAACATCAGTGGCGATGGAAAACATGGTGCAGAGTGGCCTCAAGCGCCACAGTTCTAACAAATGACAGTACTTGAGGATGACTCTAAAGAGGAGGAGCTGATAGATCCCTGTCCTTTCCCACGTCCGGCCTAGCCACCGGCACAGGATCCGACGCCACCTTTGCCTTTTCCCCAACCACAGCCACACTCCCCCACCTTGACTGAGGAGCAAGGTGGCTAGTGTGGAGGATGCAGACGATGAGGTAGAGGAGGCAGAGGAGGAGGGAATGGCAGTGGTGGCAGCTGTGCCTGCTATGCGGTGGATGCGCTTATTTTGCAATGTGCTCCACCAGTCCGTTAGACGCTGAGCGGTGATTTCCCAAAGGGCATCAATACCAGGTGAAGCATCATCGAGGACAGTCTTGACTCCAAGATGCTCTTGCTCTGTGGCCTTCACCTCGAAGATGTTGGAAAGCTTGGGGATGAGGCTGTTGACAATGGAAAGAACTGTAGGGAGCTGCCCAAGTTCTGCCTGGCCAAGGTCAAATAGCAGTCAGAGACTACGAGCCCAATAGGCATCCGTTGTCTCTTTAGCACGCATGGACAATGTGTTAAATTGGGTTGTGAGGATACTGTGCTACGTGGCCTCTGACAGTGGTGTGGCCCTTAATGAGGGCGCATACGCCAATGGGATTAGCAGGCGTCGAGCATGCTCTACCTGCGTTGTAGGACCCAATCTCATCAGTGAGACCATCTAGTCCATCATGGATGAGAGCACAGACAGTACAGGCAGACTTCGCGTTGACTGGAACAAAAGGGGGGTTGACTGAGGGATTTTGGTTCATGGTAAATTTCCCAAAGGTGTTAACCCTGTGTCCATGCACTGAAGTGAACTTCCCAAGGATAAAAGGTGAGGTTAGACGTGAAATGAGGTGGCGTAGAATCAAAGACAAGCTTGCGATGCATGGACAATGCAAGTGCTTTGGCGGCGGCTATGCCTGTAGCAGCGGTGACTGCGAGAGGGTGGGAAGGAAGAGAGTCCGAGGTATTGAATGAAGAAGCAGGTGATGTGGAAAAGGCAGAAGCAATGCCGGAAGTAGTGGAAGCAGAGGGCGTGCAGCGCAGTGTGGGCTTAAGGCAGTTGAGGACCAGGTCAGCTATGTGGTAGCAAAAGTTTCCTCTACATTGCGATGTGCTATGAGAGCTACTTCGAGAGCAAATTGCTCTCACTGTAGCTCTGCCTGCACTGTGGCACACAAATTCTCATCAACCTTCATGGTGAAAAGATGAGAATGCTACCAAGAGATTTGAGCAGATTTTCCCCTATCCCAGTGGGAGAGGGGAAGTATGGTGTGTGCAGCGCTCAAGGCGATGCTACAAGACAAAGGACAAACACGACCATGCTAATACAAGAGAGAAGAAGGGGTTCAGGAAGGAGAGTGCGCCATGCTCACCACAACTAGCAGCGCAAGGCAATCAGGTATGGAAGTGCGCCTGCTGCTATTGCTTTGATGACTACTACGGAAGAGGACGTGGAGACAATGACACAGGGGACCCCATCAAGGAAAGCACCTGTGACAGTAGAGATGGCCGCAGCTGTGGAGATGAGGATGTGGACAAGGTGACTGAATATCGACGAGGATTCCATAGAGAAGGCCTGAGTCATGGATGAGTGGATGGAGACGACGGCACTGGAGAGGGTGGTGGTGGCTACCGCTGTTCCTATTGCTATTGTAAGCCGAGCAGTGCCAACGGCACTGATTACGGCTTGAGGCTTCCTTGAATGTACAATGTCAGTAAGAATTTGGAATCTACAGGAAAAACCGTGCGAGATTGATCCAAGAACGGGGTCGATCCATCAAGAATTGAGGTAGTTACACCCGACCAAAGGTTGGACCGGCAGAGGGAGAAACAGGTGACGGGAATTCATCCCCAAGGACCAAGGCTCGACCCTCGGAAGACCCAACAAGGCCAAAGCGCGCCTTGGGGCCCGGCTAGTCAATGAGTCAAGGATCATCAAGGGCCAAGGGTGCTTAGGAATGGCGCCCGGATGTGTTACAACCAGAAAGGGCGCTTCGGGCGGCCGTCATCGCAGCTAGTGGCGTTGCAAGTGACAGATTGTCGTGGTTCGCAGAAACGGCCATGTCTCGGCCGTTCCTCCATAGAATGATGTAATTCTTAGTGTGTTGGAAAGCTGGGATGAGCATTATTACTAAGGCTATAACGCTCATCTCCGGCCCATACAGGGCTACACACGGCTTGGCGACCCCGGATTGCCTAGGATGTGCCACTATGTACATATAGTCTTGTATGTTGATACTTGGATAACAAGTGCAGTTGAATCCCGATGTGTCACACGTGTTCCTGTGCTCCCCCAAGACAATCCTATGCTTCCTCAAACCCGGGAAGGTGTGCACCGGCCTCCCCTTGGTCGCCGTTGCCGCCGGTTGGTGCCTCCACCATCCGGTTGTGGCTAGCACACCGCGCCCGGTTTACATCTATTGCATTTTCTGCGGCGCCAACTTGTGTGGCAACATGGACTCCGGCTGCTGCGACAGGTCCTTGATTGAATGCAGCAGCTTTGTAAGTGTCAATGGCCCTACCAGCAGCAGGAGCACGTGCAGCACGTGTTGTGGCATCAAAAGTCGAGGAGACAGCGGCACTGGAAACAAGCGCAGCTTCTAGAACAGAAAAGACGTCAAAGGGTCCAGAGGAGGCAGCCGTGCAACCAGATCCTACTAAAGATGCAACACAACTAGGAACGGAAGGTCCATGGACTAGTGCTAGTATTGCTGGTGCCGAACCACCAGGGGCGGCACGCTGACTCTGTCGACACATCCTATGGGCAATGAGAGGTCTTATAGGATATTGAAGAGGACGCCGGTCCCGTGGTGGTCGCATGGTCGGCATGTTCCGCACCTTCAGCGAGGCGTCAAAAGCAGGCTGGAAACAGGAGGTGAACTCGGCTGCGTCCTCACGAGCGTTTTTTGTTAAAGGTGTGTAGTCCTCTACAATGAAGTACCCTGTACTATGGCAGCGGTGGTGCAATCACACCTCGTGCTTTGCCCTCTTCTTGTAGTGCGCGCACTCCTCATCGACGCGATCACGTTCATCTGCGGCTGACTAAGAGGTCGGGATCGGCTCAATCTCGGGCACGGAAGCCAGGGTGGCAGTTTCAGCCACAGATGCGGCTGCTACTGCTGCTCCTATTGTGTAGTGGAGCTACGTAACTACAAGCCGCAATGAGCTGGTGCTAGACTGCCTCGGGGTCATGGTGTTATGGTGCTATGGTGCTACTGAGCTGCAATGAGGCAGAGCAAAATACTCCACTGCCTCTATGCTACATTGCTGTGCTGTTCCGATGCTATGGAGCTAGGGGCCGCTGAAGTGCAGAACTGCAGAGCTGTGGAACTGAGGAGCCGTAGTGTGTCGCGGCTAGAATGCCAGGACACTCTGGTGATGTGGTACTTCGATGCTGCGGAGGTGTGGAGCTGTGGAGATGTGAAACTATGAAGTTGTGTAGATGCGTAGATGCAAAGCTGTGGAAACATGGAGCTGTAGAGCTGTTGAGCTATTGAGCTATTGAGCTACCGAGTTGTAGAGCGGAGGACCTGTGGAGCTGCGGGACTGCAG
>SZWC01005106.1:112939-148607 GCA_023375785.1 Penium margaritaceum | reverse complement strand
CTCACGTCAACGCTCTTGCTTCTGCTAACGTGCGTGCCTCCGCTCGCATCGCAAGGTATGGTGCAAAGCAGTGCCCTCATCCCTACCCTTCACCCCTACCCTTCACCCCTGCTTCCCACTGCATTTTGAGAAGTCTCTTCTGACCTCCACTTCATTTTTGCTACTATGGGGCCAAGTCCCTTACTTCACTTTCAAGGGAGTCAGGGCAAGGGGCACCACCAGTTCCATGGCCTCTCACCTTCCTGTTTGTCCTTCTCCCTCTGACATTGTCACTGAAGTGTTCAATCATCCCTCAACCTTCCCTCTTCCACCACTGCAGCATGACATACGCACTCAACGGCTTCGGCGCGGTTCTCACTCCGCAAGAGGCGTCGCGGGTGAGGTCGCAGCCGGGTGTGGCGTCGGTGGAGCTCAGCCGCATCTACTACCCACGCACGCTCTACACGCCCGAATACCTCCGCCTCGACTCAAGCGTGTGGCCCATGGCTGGCGGTCGTGACAGCGCAGGCGAGGACGTGATCATCGGCGTCGTGGACTCGGGCATCTGGCCTGAGCACCCTTCGTTCAGCGACAAGGTTAGCTCAAAACTCCCAGTTTCACTTTCTTCAACCCGCTCTTGTTCCCAAGAGATGGTGCCCTTTGTTCACTCCCCTCCAACCCTACAGTGTGAGAAGCCCTGAGGGGACACCTAGGCAGAAGTGGTGCATCACTGGCTGCAAGTCCCCTGCCAGATCCTACCCGACTCCCCCCCTTCCTCATCCACCTGCCTGTTTGCTTGCCTGCACGCTTGCCTGCAGTACAATCACTTGACATCCCGTGAGCACGACGGGTTGCCTGTCTGCCGGTCCTCTGACTTGTGTCCATCTGCCTTTCCACCAACCTCCCCTGTCAACCAACCTCTCCCCTCCTACCTGTTAATCGACCCATCTTAGATTTTCTCATACCATTCCAAGTCCTCTGGCTCCTTTCTCACCACACATTCGAAATAAATCTTCCCGATCCCAACCCATTCCATGCACCTGCACATTTAATTCCCCACAGACCGCAAAGGGTTACGGGCCACCACCGACCAAGTGGCGGGGCAGCTGCTCCACAGGCCCCGACTTCCCCTCCACCTCATGCAACCGAAAGCTCATCGGCGCCAACTTCTTCATGAGAGGGTACCAACAAGAGTTCCCTGGCGCCATCGACACGTCCGTAGACTACAACTCGCCACGCGACGGCAACGGCCACGGCACGTGGTGTGCGAGGTACGTCTGCGCCTCCCTTCGTGTTGGCCTTAGTGGCCCACCATATGGGCCACTAAGGCAGATTGTCCATGTCTGGACCCAATCCCTGGCCTCTTACCTTCCACCCGTAGGTATGCGCTTCGCCAATCCCAATGGTATGAGGTGAGGACTCACCTTGTCTTGCCTTAACAATAATGCTTGCTGGAGCAGAAGCAGAAGGCCAAGGCAAGTCGCAAGGGCGCCAGGCGCAATGGCTGGTCAAAAAAGGAAGCATAGAATTCTGCGTCCGCATTCCAAAGATTTCTGCTTTAGCATGCGTTGACTACACACGCCAGAGACAAAGGCCGACAAAACGAGGTTGCAGCCATAACCTGCCACCGTGTGGTGACACAAGATGCGCGGTGCAGGCTACTCCAATTCTCCCTGAGAGGGTAGTGGTCCATGCCTGGCCTTTTCCTTCTCAGACCTGCTGTCTCAACAATGGCGATCACTGCTGTGGCCTTCTGTTTGGTGTGATGCGATGCGATGCGATG
This sequence comes from Penium margaritaceum, assembly GCA_023375785.1. Classification (NCBI taxonomy): domain Eukaryota; kingdom Viridiplantae; phylum Streptophyta; class Zygnematophyceae; order Desmidiales; family Peniaceae; genus Penium; species Penium margaritaceum. Next base: position 146,845 of record SZWC01005106.1, on the reverse strand, counting down.
CGGTGCGATGTGATGCGGTGCGATGTGATGCGGTGCGATGTGATGCGGTGCGATGTGATGCGGTGCGATGTGATTCGGTGCGATGTGATGCGGTGCGATGTGCATTCATGCAGTGCCGCAGGCGGCAACACCGTCAACATGACGAACCAAGGGAGCTTCGTCGGCGTGGGTAGCGGAATGGCTCCACGTGCCCGAATTGCCGCCTACAAAGTGTGCTGGAATGAGGGAGCCACCCCGGGGTCGGCGGAGGCGTGCATGGGCCTCGACATCCTGTTGGCTCTTGACAAGGCCATGTCCGACGGCGTCGACATCATCACCATGTCGCTGGGCGGTCGTGGGCCTGAGGACTTCTTCGGGGGAGAGGAGCAGATGCTCTTGCGCATGGCCCTGGTGCGTCTGCTGTGCCTTGCTGTGTTTTGGCGGGCCACCTCCCAGGAGAGTCTGTGGACCTGGAGGCCTCTTTGCTGGGGAGGGTGGAGGGGGAGGGAGGAGGCATGTGCACATGCTGCGCCCAATGGCCATGGCATGCGTTGCCTCTCTAGCACTGGCTTACGCCACTCCAGGGTCCTGTTTGGTTCGTAAAGTCGAGGGGCCAGAATCTCCTAGCCTGATGTTTCTTGCAGCTGTGTGTCAGGAGGCCTTGATGTCTCTCCTGTGCTCTTTCTTGTGAGGTCTTGCAACAACACGCTTTGGCTTGCCACGGGCTTCCACACTCGCAATGTGCAGAGCGGAGTGGTGACGGCGGTGTCCGCAGGCAACGATGGCGAGACCGCTCAGTTCAATCCTTATCCACAGTCTGAGCACAACGCGCCATGGTACATGGCTGTCGGCGCAAGGTGAGCACAGGGCACAGCTTGTCACGTTGAGTCAACATGTCATGTTGAGCCCACATGTCACGTTGCGTCTGCATGTCACATTTAATCAACATGCGACGTTGGGTCTGCATGCCACATGTGGGTCTGCATGCCACCTGTGGGTCTGCATGCCACCTGTGGGTCTGCATGACACGTTGAATCTGCCTACATTGTTGCTGCTGTAGCGAAGGGATTACACACCCTGTCCAGGCAATTGAGCATGCATGATAAAGCCCATGCCTATGTGGCACACCTCTTCCAATCTCCCTGCATGCATGCACGTGTGCACCACCTACACTGACGTGCAAGTATGGTTGCATGCGCCCCTGACAACCCCCATCCACGCACACGCGCACCTAGAACAATGAAGGAGCTTGTGTGTGTGGCTGTGCCTCCTGCTTGTGGCTTTACAGTACCATCCCCACACCCAGCGTCAAGGTGACCTTGGGTAACGGCCAGACCATGTCTGGGACAGGGTCGGTGTGGAGCGAAGCCAACACCCGCGTCAAGCGTGTCGTGATGGGGAATATGTGCGCTGTGGATGTCTCGGTTACTGGACTGGACAACGTGAGTGTGCGTGCGTGCGTGCTTGCATGTGTGCATGCGTGCATGCCTGCATGTGTGCGTGCGTGCCAAAGTCTGCATGTGTGGTTGTGCGCAGATGCATGTGTGAGGAACATTGGCACTGTCTGTCTAGCTCGTTGCAGTGCAACCAACTGGTCGGACGGAGCAATGGCCACACGTGGATTCCTTCCTTCGCAGCATGTCTGCATCCCATCATTGCCTTGTTGTGTAGGATGCTGCATGAGACTGTGATGGCATGCAACGCTTGCTGCATGGCAACGACATGCACTCATGAACTTCCTCATCCCATGTGAGTAACACAATTTTGCTGGTCGCAAAGTGTTTGTTGCTCGCACACGCAGGCGGACTACTGCTACCTTGGCAGTCTGAGTGCCGCAAAGTGCAGCGGCGCAATCATCGCTTGCTTCAGAGGAGGCAATGACAGGGTGGAGAAGTCTAAAGCTGTGGCGCAGGCAGGCGGGGTGGGCATCCTCATTCTCAGCCACCCATTTGCGACGAGCCAGCCTCCACCGGAGACGTATGTTGTGCCGGGTTGCCTGCTGCTGCTTGCCCAGAGCGATGCACTGCAGCAATACATTCGCAGCACGGCGAGGTACGTACTTCTGACCACTGCATGCTGTGAATAACGAAACAGGTTGGTCATGCATGCCTCGGTGAGGACCTAGAGACTGCTGGAGAGGGGCATGAATGCTGGCTGTGTGCCTGGAAGCGAGTTCCTTCCCCCCACCCCGCCACCCTCCCACACCCGCGACACCCCCAACAGTAGCCAGTGATGCTGTTTCCAACTGCTGCTTCGAAAGACATGCATCGATGACATCTCACGCTTCTCCAAGTCCTGCGAGAATGTCCAACAGCCTCTGTGTCTGTGGAATGTGCTTGTTTGTTGGATGTGCTTGTGGAATACGCTCGTGCCATGTGATTGTCACTTGGCAAAACAGTCCCACCGCAACGCTTGAGGCCGACTGGTCCGGTGCTGCCCCTGCCATGGCGACCTTCTCGTCGCGTGGACCCGTGGTCAACCCATCAGCCACGTCTTTCTCCTCGTCAGGACCCTCGCCCCACATCCTCAAGCCGGACATCACAGCCCCTGGGTTCAACCTTCTCGCCGCAATGAGCTCGCCCAACCTGGCGACGAGGCTGAATGCGCAGTACACTGTGATGTCGGGCACGTCCATGGCCACACCACACGTCGCGGGGCTGGCCGCCATGATGAAGCAGCTCAGGCCCTCTTGGTCTGCGGCGCGCATCAAGTCCGCCATGATGACCACCGCCAATGTCCGTGACAGCACCGGTGGACCGATCAAGATGCAGAGGTCCATGGCGGCCGCCACGCCGTTCTCGTACGGAGCCGGCCACGTAAACCCCTCTGCCATGACCAACCCGGGCCTCGTGTACGACGCAGGGCAGGCGGACTACTACAACTTCCTTGCCGGAATCAACGCAAATCGTGCCAATATGCTCCCGGGTGTGACCTTCTCGTCCCTTCCCACCCCCACTCAGGGCTACGACCTGAACCAGCCCTACATCTGTGTGGCACGGCTGCGGGGCTCGGTGGTGGTGACACGTCGTGTGACCAATGTGGCGAGTGCAACCCTCGTGTTCAACTCCGTGGTAGAGGTACCCTCCGGGGTGAACGTGGCGGTGACGCCGCAGCAGCTGCCTGCGCTGGCGCCAGGCGCATCCACAAGCTTCTCTGTGAGGCTCACGGTGACCAGTGCAAGCCCAGACTACCGCTTTGGCAGTCTCACATGGGTCAGCACCACCGGAGGCTTCTCAGTGCGCTCACCCATTGTGGTGCAGCCTGTATCTGTGTGATGATTGTTGGGAGGACAAACTCTGCTCCAAGTTGTAAGGGCACGGGAGCTGCACAGTGGCCAGCAATTTCCTTTGGCTGGTCAGTGAAGTTAAGGTAAGAGATTGGCGGAGTGTTGGGAGGGGGGTGTTGAGGGATAGTAAGGGGATTGGGGGGAGGGGGGGGATCAAAGTGGAAGCTCAGATGGGGAGACGTAATGAGGAGCTTCACAAGGAAGGTTGAATGGGAGGTCTTGCACGAGGAGGGTTACTCATGATGGCTTTTGTACATTGGGGGAGTCATGTGGGCTGACGGAAGGGTGGATTGTACTGTCTGAAGATGTGTGGTGGCACAATCAAAGTCCGCGTCTGGATGAGTATTATCTCTTAAGATGTTGTGGGAACTAGTCTTTGCTCCTGATTGTCACATGGCCCCGTAGAGTGGCGATCGGCTTAACATATCTTTGCTGAGGAATATCTATCCTTCCTTGTGTGAGTTTCATTCATTACGGTGATGTTGGCCTTTCAGACAGTGTTGATAGAAGGAAAAGTTGCACAACATGAAGAAGACAAAGCCCGCGAGGTCCACAACAGATATCACCACTTTTCTTCTAGAAAACCTAATGCAGCAGGTTGGGGTAGCAGCGTTGTTGATGCATCGTGCGGGAACCCACGCTTGTTGCTTAGGCTGCCCCCACAGTCTGCTCCGCCAGAGTCAAAAACGAGTGCACAAGAGTCAGCGTCAGACAACAATTGAGAACTGGAAGTGACTGATTAGGAAGCAAGAATGAGCAACAATGGAAGACCCCTCCAAGATCTAGCTCCCCCCATCTCTGTAGAGCTTGTTACTAAGTTTCTGAGCCAATCAGGAAAATGACCTATTCTATGGCAGGCAGGGTTTTCTCGGTGAGCCCTGCTAGACAGCCGACAGCCCAAAACCCGGGCGTCTTCCGTTTTGCATGAAAACTGGACCATACCACACCGATGCCGCAAACGGGTAAGATCTGACCAGAATCTCTCCAAAACACGGAGACATCAGTAACGGGGCCAAGAACACTGAAGGCCTAATGCAAGGCCGTCATGTGATGTGTGGCCCCGGAGTCGATAATCCAAGTCTCGACCGGCGTCCCCAGGTTGCTAACGGTCACATCGTAGTGGGCAAGGGACGCCGACGCAGTGCATGAGGGTACTAACCGAGACTACCAGCCATCCAGGCAGGCGACATCATCATGAAGAGGAACAGGTGGAGAGGGCACGACACAAAACGAGACAGACAAAGGTAGAGGGCACAATCTTAGCTTGGAATCTGTCATGCATGGCAGGGCAAGATGAACACCGATGACGCAACTCACACTTCTCTGGGTAGGAGGGCGAGGCAGTCCAAGCTGGGGTGCGATCGCGGATGGAGGGCCCGACGGAGTAGACTGACTGCGGCGTGACGGCACTAGAGTCCGGGAAGGAGGAGGGAGGCGCCAGTGACGGAAGAGCGGGCACCGACGACTGTGGATGATGCTGCAGTTGAGCTGTCAGAGGATAAAAATGAGTAAGAAACGCAAAGGTAGAAGGAGCGGCGATAGTCCCAGCAGCGGTGGCGAGGCGGCGCTCATGCTGGCGATGCATGGTTGCGATGACACATGCCTTATTTGTCGAGAGCGTACACGTGTACCTCTCGTGTCCTGACTTGCCATAACTATGGCAGACTAAGCTGCCGCCAGTGGATCCGCTCGACTACTGTTGTGGGCCATTGTCCTTCTTACCCCTACGTTTATTCTTGTCGGATGATGAGGTACCGGAGGACGCAGCTTCTGCGAGGGCAACAACAGCCACCAAGGCAACGGCAAAAGAGGCAAGGGCCTCTTTGCACTGAATGAGGGACTCCTGACGAGTCTCATTGATGTGGAGAAAGAGCTTGCATGCCAGGGGCATGAGGGTGACCTGGGCAGCCATCACGACGAGATCATCCTGAGTGTAATGGACGAAGACGTCGGTGAACACGTTGGTTGCGCCACTCTTGATGGTGAGGAGCGCGGATAGGGGGGTGGTGCAGCGTCTCCCCTAGGTGGCGAAGGATGTCCTCCGCCCGTTGCCAGTAAGAAGTGACCTTGTCGGTCTCCCCCACGTGGATGGAGTTGAACTCACGAAGCAGGCGGCTGGTCTCTGCCTCGCTGGAAAGGCGATGAGGGTGCGTGAGGTTTTGCCAAGCCGATGCGGGGTCGGAGAGGCCGCCACTGCAGGAGTCACTGAGGAAGGGCTCGAGAGCAAGGCGTGAAGCCGCACGAGCGATGGGGATGGGGTCATGTCCAGTGTGACCATCATCATACACCTTGTTGAGCTGAGTGGAGTCTTAGGACAGGACGTAGTATGGCTATAGACCCTCATCCTGCGCCGGGATGCGGAAGCTGAGCTCCCAGCTCTGGAACTCCTCCCCAGCCTGGAGCGGCGGGGGCGGGGTTTCAAAGTCCTGTGGCTTGCGCCGAGCACCCAGAGTGGGGCATAGGACTGAAGATACAGTCTACCTTTGGTGCTGGGTGTGCTATTGCACCAAATACTATGTAGCAGAGGAAACGGCAGGACAAGTATGCTCGTGTGGAAGGAAGGGTGGTGACTGTTAATGTTGCTGTCGCTATTGCTACTGTTGCAACGGTTACTGCTTCGGTAGCTGTGTCGGCGGTTGTAGTGACGCTAACTGCTACGATACTGTTGCAAGCTCCTGGTATGTGGCGGCTAGTGGATATGTCGAGCCAGCAAGGTCGACGACAAATCTTGCAGGGTGTTGGTGTTGTTGTAGCTATTGTTTTTGCGGCTGTTACAGTTGTTGCTACTGCTACTACTTGTGTGGCTGCTGTTGCTACTCCTGTTGTTGTTATAGTGGCTGCTACAATGGCTATTACTGCTACTGTTGCAGATGCTGCTATGGCTGCTGCAACTGATGCTGCTGCTACTACTGCTGCTATTGCTAGTGGTGCTGGTGGAGCGACGGCAGCTGCTGTTGTTATTGTTGCTGCTGTAGCTATTGCAGTTGCTCCAAGTAGGGGGGGACCAATGGGTCCTCCTGCAGAGGAGGACCCCTCCTCACTTTCAGCCATGGTTACCTCTATTTTTTTGTTCAAATTTTTGGTGACGCCAGTAGAGACTTCAACAGTGACGTGAGCAGTGACGTTGACGTCAACAGAAACTTCAGTAGTGACGTCAGTCGAGGGTGGCTGACATGAAAAGTAGTTGTCGTGCTATTGCTACAACCGCTGATACGTTAGCTCCTTTTTTCTGCAGCTCTTGTTGTTTCTACCGCTACTACTATTGATACTATTGACATCAGCAATGACGTCTATAGTGACATAAGTGGTGATTTCAGTACTCGCTACTGACGTCACTACATCTATTGCTACTGTTACTACTGCCGTTGTAGTGGGTGCTATAGTGGCTCTTGTAGCGGAGAAAGCTATTGCTGTTGTTGTTGTTGCTATTTTTTCTCTAGCAGTTGTTGCTACGGCTGTTGCAGCTCCTGCCACCACTACCGCCATGCTACTGCGTGTTGCTAGTTGTACTGCAGCTATTGCGGTTGTGGCAGTAGCTGTTGTGGCTATCGATGTTTTAGCATTGTTGTTGCATGCTACAACTGCTATGGCAAGTGTTGTTCCTGTAACAGCAGCAGCGAGGGCAGAGATGCTGCCCCCAGCCCTCGACTACGGTATCTACAGGGTTACGCGATTTTTATTTTGTTTCCTTTTTTTTGTGGTCACTGCTCGCTGCAACAATAGCTACGCGCTAGTGCTATAGCTGCTACTACAACTGCTGCTGCTGCCGGCCGTTGCTACCATTACTGCTATTGGTTGCTCTTGCTGCTTGGAGCTACTGATGCTGCTGCTATCCGTTACTGGCTGCTACTACACACTGCTGGCTGCTTCTACTCGCTACTACTAGTATTGTTGCTGCTATCGGTCGTTGCTACTGTTGCTCGCTGCTCCCTGCTAGCTAGAGCTCGCTGCTCACTGCTCACTGTTGCTATTGTTGCTCCTTGCTGCTACAACTGCTTGTTGCTCACTGCTCACTGTTGCTCGCTGCTCGCTGCTACTGTCGGCTATGGCTGCTACCTACTATTGTCGCTACTACTGCTTGCTACAACATCTGTTGCTTGTTGTAGCAGCTGTTGTTTGATAGCTGTGTGGTGCTTGCTACATTCTGCTTGGTGCGTGCTGTTGTTGTTGCTGCCTCGCTGGCAACAGCAGATGCGCAGTCACTTTCCCGGCGATGTTGTCGTCACGTGCGTCAATGGCGCTCCAACGTTGGTCGGTCATGCTGGTCGTGAGTCCACCACCGCTACCACCACTGTGGGGTCAGTGCTGCCAAAGAAAATTTTGGCAGCATTTCCCCCATGTTGAGAGCGTTTTGAAGACGCCACCAGGTGGGTCAATGCTACCAGAAAAAATTGGTAGTATTTCCCCTACACGGGCGCGTTCTACGGAATGATGGCATTAACTGTACCTGTTTGTCGGTGTTCTACTACTTCTACTACGCTCTGGCTCTGATACCATGCCAGAAAAGCTAATGCAGCAGGTTGGGGCAGCAGCGTTGTTAATGCAGCGTGCGGGAACCCACGCTCGTTGCTTAGGCTGCCCCCTCAGTGTGCTATACCAGAGTCAAATATGAGAGCTGTGGTGTTGTTACTTAGAAACGTGTGCAGTAGAGTTAGTGCCAGACAGCAGCTGAAAACTGGAAATGACTGATTAAGAAGCAAGAATGAGTAACAATGGGAGACCCCTCCAAGTTCTTGCTCCCCCCCAGATCTATAGAGCTTGTTACACAGTTTCTGAGTCAATAAGAAAATGACCTATTTTTTTGCAGGAAGGGTTTTCTCGGTGAGCCATGCCAGACAGCCGACAGCACAAACCCTGGGCGTCGTCCGCTTTGCATGAAAACTGGACCATACTGGACCATAATGGGCACACTGCAAACGATGTCTTGCGGTCAGAATTGCCTAGAAAAATAGCAGCAATGAGTTTTAGCTGCATAAACCCAAGCAGCGTCTACTCTGGTCCCCGGTCCCAACAGTGCCTGAGTAACATGAAGCTTGGACCCTAAGCAAAACATGGCGCTACAGATGCAATAGCACAGTCAGACCCAGTACTAGATGCGTGCAGACAGCATATGCAAGGACAGTGGCTGCCGGCGGCACGACTGCTGAGGAGGTCTGCCGAGGGAGTTGAGCACGTTGGAGGGAGCAGGCTCCAGCAAAATGCATGTAGGCCTGAGCATGCGTCGGCTCCACCAGACAACACTCAAACAGCGTCACGTCTCGCAGCGAGCCATGTGTACGCTGATGTATACAAGCCGGGAGGACACAATAGAGTACAATGAGAGATGTGTGAAAAACAACAATTTCGTTACCCCAAACGATTTTTGTACGAGTGAGCTAACAACCAGCCTTCTAGTCCCACCATGCCTAGTACTAGACCCAACTAGGGTCATAATGTGTGGGAAAACAAGTGCGATGCTAAGGACCACCTAGCATATATTTTGGGCAGGCAACGAGGCAACTACTAAAGATTGTACAACCAAATGATCGGAACGCAAGAGGACAAACAACGCCCATAAATGAGGTGGATTTTGATCGCAATTGTTGCCAAGAGCAAGCACTGCAATCTTCATGGGATGTTTTGGCACTTAGCCATCATCTTAGTAACTCAGCCAACCTATTGCACACCAAAGGGCCATTTGGCCCCAGGCAGTACAAACGGATGCATTTTGTATGCAAAACCAGGTCTCATCTTGCAAATAATGCTCCCTTCCAACTTTGAGCACAACATCACAATTGGCCAAGATCCCTATGTTGTGATGGAATGGAGAAAACTCTTCCAACAATGTTCTGTATGAATGCGTAGGTTGTGAGGGACACAATGTGACAGGCAGCGCTAGGAATGGTGGAGAGACGACGAATACCTGGCTAAAAATGTTAGAAATTAGTGAACAATGAGAGCGAGAGGAATCTTTCCTCCCTTCCTCAGTTCAGCAAGCATACATGCATTTGCACAAATGCAACGGGTGCTTTTTGGAAGAGAAATGATAAAACACCTACCTATTCCCAAAAGACAATTGGATTGATCCCGACAAAACTACAGTATTGGTGTGGGTGTCACTGGTACATGTTGACCTCTGGGCTTGTTGTACACACATCACCCTTTGTATGTGACTTACGAGTTGCTCAACCCTTAATGGCAACCCACCTGTGAGCGTTCATGCGTCGGTGACCAAAGAGACAGTGTGGCATTCTGATAGACGGGCTGCTGACAGGTTCAGCCTAGGCCTCCATGGAGATGCATGAGACAATTATGCAGGATTTAGTCCATCAGGCCTGCATGAACTTATCTCTACACTCTAGATGATCCTATTACAGTCACGTGCTTTTGGGGGGGGGGGTCGCCAGCAGAATAGGGTAGCCCGGGTTTGACCCCCGCTTTTGTACCGGCAGCAGAACTGGAAAATGAATCAATAAGACATAGGTCAAGCCATGCCATGGGCAAAACCCCACGATCAAAGGTAAGCTCGCGTCTCATCTGACCGTGGGGGAGCTCTACTCATGCTCACTCCTTGCCTCTTGTTGCAAATTTCTTCTCCTAACCTTGACATATCCATGGCTGCAGCATGGATCCACCTACGTGTGTGTCTCTCATGCTTGTTACTTGTTCCCAGGTCACCCTCGTCACCATTCACTGTTATCATAGCACCAAGGAAATGCCATTCCTGCATGAAAGACTGGTACTGTGCGTCACCATCCCGAGATCCGCAAACACTTCCGCTCATCCACCACTACAACTGTCTTGCTACAACAACAACTAGACTGCAGTAACAAGATGTTGCAATCCATGCACAGTGGTAGGAGGTGAGTTGTATCTTCTCCACCTATCCTAGCAGCAGCGGCAACAACATTGCTACAACCGCTGTGTTGCAAGTGTTGACAGCATTGTGCCCGCTTAAGTAGTAACAGTAGTGCAGGAAACGTGCTAGTACAACCGTCAGATGTACCAGTAGTGACAATAGCTCGGGGAGGATAAGGGTGGGATGGGACAACAATCACCCAACTACCTCCAAAGCGACGACAATGTCACTGTTGCATCCATGGCATTGCAAGCTATAGCCGTTATAGATTCAATGCTGCCCAGCTACACTTGTTGCCACCGCTGTGTCAACATTGGCAATGACTGCAACATTAGGAGCATAGGGAGTAACAGCCACAGTAATAGAAGTAGTAGTTGCAGCCGCCACCACAACAGCAGCTACAGTTGCGTCAGCTGTCGTGACTATAGCGACAGCCGCATCAAAGGGGCAACATCACCGCCGCTCACTATTGCCATAGCAGCAATAGTATCAGGCGCAACAGCTGCCACCACTATAGTTGCAGTAGCATTTCCTTTTGAGAAGCAACAGCAACAACGACAGCCATAGCACTGGCAACTGCAGATGAAGTAGCATCTGCATCAACGCTGTCGATGAGATTGGCAACAGTGTCAGCTGCTGCAAATTTGCCACCCTGGTGTACAAAGATCAGTCCAGTGTGAACTCGATCTGCTCCCACTACAACAAAAGCGAGTCGTTGCGTCATGTTCGATGGTGGTAAATGAGCGATGATGGGTCTGCAGCACCACACGCCAATGCATTGCCAACTCTAGCACATCCACGTCTTGGAAAGGTAAGAACCCCTCATCCCCCAGTCAGTTTTCACTTAGCTAGCAAAGCGACGGCCGATCCCAAAGAGGAGGATTCTGTTGTCACCGCTCAAAGTACACTCACGTTCTTTGAGGCAGTCGTAGGTCTTATTGATGTTACAGCCTCAATGTCTACCGTTTTTGCTGCTGCATCACGCGTGGCATGCCTAACCACTGTCACCTCCACCGGTGGCACCACTGAGGCCTACGCAGAGGCTGTCGTGGCAATTGGACCACTCACGACAGTGGCTGCTGATCTTGCTTATCAGCTTGCAATAGCCATCGCTGAGGTTGCCTCCGCAGCTGCATCGGCCGCCTCTGCAATCTCCTCTGCTGCATCGGCCATCTGTATCTCCATGGCAACAGGTGTTATCGCATCGACAGTTGAGCCTTCTATCATCCGCTCTCACGTCATTGCCGTCATGTACAGCAGCAACATCAACCTTGAGCGCAACCTTATAGTCAGGGGCGCCTTTTCTTGTTGTCCCCCTCATTGCCTCTTTCTCAGTCATGAGCGCAGCCATAGTGTTCGCTATTCTGCTGTGCTACAAAGCAAAATGTATGACTCTTTATGCAAATGGGCGGACGGCATGCCTGGGGTGCTTCTTTTTTATCGGGTTGTCGTGTAGCACAGAAAAGACCTTCCAAATCCCTCTCTTGCTTTCCCACAACCAGTGGGATGGGAAAAACCAGTCTCTTGCCGCTCGGGAGACACGTAGCGCCGAGGATTGTCTTCAGGAGAAAGCAGATAACCACACTAGGCTTGCTGATGTGCTCACTGGGATGGTCCTTTCTGTTGAAAAGTTGCCCCTCCGCATGTCCTAGCGCGGCTCATCGGCGCCTGGAGGCGCCGATGAGCCGCCAGAAAGAGAAAAATCCTCTCCGGAGGATCTAGAGGCTCAACGATTGCTCGGATTCAAAAGTGAATAATTTCCCCTTAAATTTGACAGGTTGTTGAATCCGGTGGAAGTTATTTTACTGGAATCGGACAAGTATCGAGGGAGGTATGGCCCTGCAAAGTTGGGGTGTGCGCAGCGGCTCTGGAAGCCGGCTGCAACTCGAAATCCGGTGGATAATCAAACGGACCGAGTAACAAAAGTACCATTTGGAGATTTTGCTCTGGAAGGGCTGCCGAGGCGTCCAGTGGATTATCCGCCGGATGCCTCACCAGATAATCCACTGGATCCTGTACTGCAGTTTGTTCCTAAGGGAGCCGAAATCCAAGCTCGGCGTCCGAAACTCAGTAGTACGTTTTGTTAATCGAGGACTTCGTGAAAATTCTGAGTGCAGGTCCGCGGACAGTTTCGAACCTCGTCACACCCCATCACCAAACTCGACCCAAAAGTAGGGAAGGTGTGTGGAGATAGTGCATGGGACCCCTATACCACGTGCAATAGGATCTGCGTCTTGGTAAAGGCGCTTCGCACGTGAAGGAAGGCGCCACGGCGTGTGGCGGCATCAGGCTTCTGTGGTGGGTGAGACCTGCACTTTGGCAAGTGTAACTTGGGCTACTCTTGGCCAAATTGCGCTCAGTTTGGTGCGTTTGGAAGCTCATGACTAGCCCTATAAATGTTTTAATCATGTTCATGTCAAAAAACTAACGCAAAATGCCATTATTCCCTTTGCAAACTGACTGTCTCTAAATTCCTTGTCACAGAGCGTGAGGCGACCAGAAAACTCACGCTCAGTCTCAGATTCGCCCAAAACAGAAGACGTGAACAACCAAGAGACGATCAGAAGAATGTCGGGACCACATCACGTGGATTTCCTAACACTTTTGTGCCTGTCTGCTGCATCTCTCTCTGCCGCCCCTATAGGGCTTGCCGCATCATCCGCCACCTCTAGCTCTACTACCTCTCAACCCGCTTCAACCACCTTGTTTGGTTCCACTGTCTCACATGACACCCAATATTTTGCACCTGCACCACGCCAAGACGACTTTTACTCCCAGTTGCATGTCTTGTCTCCTCTACATGGGCCATGTGCTTCAGCACCTGGGCACATGGGGAGTATCTCATGTACCCTCTGAGATCGCCCGGCTATACGCGCTCACATCGCACACCTGACTGATTACATTGACACGTATAATGTTGGTTTTCGTGCATCTCTTATTGTACTCTGTTGTGTCCTCCCGGCTTGTGTACATCGGCATGCAGATCACTGTTGGCGCGACCCGACGCTGCTGGAGTGTCGCTCGGTGGAGCCGATGCGCGCTGAGGCCCACTCACCGTTCGCTAGAGCCTCCTCCCTCCGGCGATGCGCTCAGCTTCATCAGCAGGCCTCCTCGGCGGTCGAGCCAGCGGTCACTGCCAGTGCAGATGTTGTCTGCATGCACCTAGCGCTATGTCTGGTTGTGGCATTGCGTCTGCAGCATAATGCTATGCCTAGGGTCCATGTCTCCTGCTCTGTGGCCCTATTTGACATCACTGACTGTCGTAGGCACCGCCTGGGTTCGGGCAGCCATAACTCTTTCCTGCTATTTTTCTAGCTGATTCTCACGGCACGACTGCGTTTGCAACGTTGGTATTATGTTATGGTCCAGTTTTCAGGAAAAACGGACGACGCTCGGGTTTTGGGCTGTCGGGCGTCTGGCAGGGCTCACCGAGAAAACCGTGCCTGCCAGAAAATCAGTCTAGGACTATTCTCTGATTGGCTGGTTAGCTGAGTAACAAGTTCTACACTAGTGGGGGGGGGCTAGAACTTGGATGGGTCTCCCATTGTTGCTCATTAGTCATTCCTAATCAGTCACTTTCAGTCTTCAGCTGCTTTCCGGCGCTAACACTGGCGCGCACATTTTTGAGTAACAAACCCAGAGCTTCCAAACTTAGACTCTAGAGCAGCACACTGAGGGGGGAGCAGACTTAAGCAACGAGCGTGGAAGCCCACACGCTGCATCAACAACGCTGCTGCCCCAACCTAATGCCAAGGATTTCCAGCTTGGTATCAGAGCGAGAGCGTAACAACAGTAGCAGAAGACTGGCGTACAGGTGCCAAAAATCGCCGACGGACCCCCATACGCGCCAGTGCAGGTGAAATGCCTCCGGATTTTTTCCGGAAGCATTGACCCGCCTGGTGGCGGCATCAGATTTTTCCCACGGCCACTAGGCCAGGGGAAATATTGCCGAAATGGTTTTGGCAATACTGACCCCCATGCATGACGCGAGGAGGTGAGCCGCAGGCCGCGTCCGACACCTGTGGGTGACGATGCACACTGCAACGTCAGTCAGGTGCAGTGATTGGCACCAGCACGCAGCAGCGGCACTCTGCAGCAGCGGCAACCGTAGGCAACGGCAGCGAGCAGTGGCAGCAGCAGCCAGCAGCAGCTATGTGCAGTAGTAGCAGCGGGCAGAAGCAACAGCTCGTAGCAGCCCGCAGTAGTAGCAGCCTGCAACAGCAGCCCACAATAGTAGTAGCTCGCAGCAGCCCGCCGTAGTAGTCCGCAGCAGCAGCTCGTCGTAGCAGCCAGCAGCAGCAGCAGCAAGTAGCAGCTACAGCAGCGTGCAGCAGTTGTACGCCTCAACAGCTGCAGCAGCAAGCCGTAGTATCAGCCAGCTGCAACAACAGCAACAGTGAGCAACAGTTGTACACCTCAACAGCTGCAGCAGCAAGCCACAGCAGCAGCCAGCTGCAACAACAGCAACAGTGAGCAGCTGTCGGCAGCAGCCAGCAGCAGCTACTACTGCTCGCAGCACGCAGCTCGCCGCAAGCGACGAGTTGCGGGCAGCGAGCCCGCTGCTCGTAGCAAACAGTGGGCTTGCTGCCCGGTGCCCTAAGCGAGCAGCAGAGCCCGTTGTGACAAACGAAAGAAAGAAAGGAAAAAAAATGAGAAAAAAAATTCCCCCACCCCACCAGCTTCTCTACCGCGGCCACAACAAGTGCCTTAGCTGTTGTAGCAGCAACAGTAGCCGCAGTAGCAACAGTTGCTGCTACAACTGCAGGCGCAGTCGTAACAGCAGCAGTAGCAGCCGCAGTAGCAATAGCAACAGTAGCCGTAGCAGTTGCAGCAGTAGTACTAGCACCAACCGCAGCAATAGCAGCAGCAGTAGTAGTAGCAGCAACAGATGCTGTAGCAATAGTAGCAACAGTTGCTACAGCAGTAGTAGCAGCAATAATAGCTGCAGCAGCAGCCCCAACAACATTGTTGCTGACGTCAGCATCCCGCTATTGACGAAACTGCTGAAATCATCAACACACAAAAAAAAGGGCAAGCAAAGGGGGAAGAAAACCTAAGGGTGGGCAGGACGTCCACCGCCTTAAGCTGACGGCACTGTTGACATCAGCAACACAAAAAAAACCAAGAGGTACCAAACCATGGCTGGCAACCCCAGTGGGGAGGGGTCCTCCTCTGTTGGGGGTACCCCCAACCCCCCTTTCTTGCAGCGGCTGCAGTAGTAGCAACAGCAGCAGCCCTCTGGCGTCGATGGCGGCAACCCTGACCCCCTCGCTGCTCTTCAGCAATAGCTCACCGCCTTGACGCAGTAGCTTGCGGCGCTGAAGCCATTGGCCTCTCAGACTGCCGCTTGTGCGCTGCCATCATTCATCCTTCCAGGGCATGCCAGCCCTGCTCTGTACGCTACCACACACTACCTAGCGCAACAACAGACTCAGTACCAGTGGCAGACAGTGACCTCCGTCCTTGGCCCGACTCTGGACGCTGGCCGCAAGCAACAGGACATTGAGATGCCGCCGCCGCCGCTACAGGCCGGCGAGCAGTTTCGGAGCTGGGAGCTCAGCTTCCGAATCTAGGCACAGGGTGAGGTCCATTGGGCATACTACACCCTCTCGTATGACCCCACCCTGGACAACGAGTTGTATGATGGTGATCGTGCCGTTCGTGCTCTAGTCCCTGTCGCCTCTCCGGCTTCCCGCCTCGCCCTCGAGCCCTTCCTCGGCGACTTCACTATTGGCGCCACCCCAGATCCTATAGCCACGTGGCACGTCCTTACTCGTCCCCATCGCCTGTCCAGCGAGGTTGAGACCAGCCGTCTGCTACAGGAGTTCAACTCCCTGCACATGGGGGAGACACAGACGGTCACCGCCTATTGGCAGAGGGCGGAGGACATCCTTTGTTGTCTTGGCAGATCTGTCCCATCCCCTCTGGCCGCACTCCTCACCATCAAGCGCGGCGCCACCAACGCGTACGCGGATGTCTTCGTGCACTACCCCCAGGACATCCTCTCCACCATGTCGGCCCAGGGCACCCTCATGCCTTGGGCATACGAGCTCTTCCTCCGTATTGAGGAAGCTCGTTTGGAGTTCCAACTCCAACGCACGGAGGCTCTTGCCTCCCCTGCCGTCCCATCCCCTGCCGTCGCCTCCGTGGCCGTCGCTTCCCCCGCCGAAGCTACCTCATCGTCTTTGGGGAAGAAGAAGCGCAGGAACAAGAAGGACAAGGGTCCACCACAGCGGCAATAACAACAGCCGTCAACCGGGTCCAGCGGTGGTGGCTCACTCTGCCACAACTGTGGCCTGCCCGGGCACGGGTGGTAGACGTGCCCTCTCTTGACGGACGAGGTACGCGTCATCCCCACCATGCGTGGCCAGCGGGAGCGCGGTCTCGCCTCTCCCGCCAAAGCTGCCGCCGGCCGTAACGCCTCGACCTCGTCCAACAACTCTACCACTCCGAAAGCTTCGCCAGTCTAGAAGACACCCGCGCTGCAACAGCGCTATTTGCAGCTGTCGGCGCCTCCGTTTCCTTCACCAGCACAGTTCTTCCCTTACCCGGACTCCGGCGCCGTCACTCTGCACTCGGTCTACACTCACAGGAGTCCTCCTGTGAGCGTCAGCTGGAGCAGTTCATCGTGCCCCAGCTTGGCCTGCCACGCAATCCTCCCTAGGGGAGTGCAAGTTGCATCACCTCTTGCTCTCCTGCCCAGCCATGCATGACTGAGACTGAGCCACGGTTGCATTCCGTTTCCTCATCTGTCTTGTCCTCTCTGATGGTCTCCTCTACACCTTCTCATGATGACGTTGCATGGCTTGACGATTAGCAGTCTCGGTTCGCGCCTCCTTCCACCGCCTCCGCGTCCCTTGCTTGCTGCCATGTGAGCGTAAGCGATCTGGCATCTCTCATTGTACTCTTTTGTGTCCTCCCGGCTTGTGTACATCAGCGTGCAGATGAATGACGGCGCGACTCGACGCTGCTGGAGTGTCGCTCGGTGGAGCCGATGCGTGCTGAGGACCACTGACCGTTCGCTGGAGCCTCCTCCCTCCGGCGATGCGCTCAACTCCATCAGCAGGCCTCCTCGGCGGTCGGGCCGCCGGCGGTCACTACCACTGCAGATGCGATCTGCATGCACCTAGCGTTGTGTCTGGTTGTTGTATTGCATCTGTAGCATCATGTTATGCCTAATGTCCATGCCTCCTGCACTGTGGCCCTGTTTGACATCAGTGACTATCGTAGGCACTGCCTGGGTTTGGGCAGCCATAACTCTTTCTTGCTATTTTTCTAGCTGATTCTGACCGCATGACTGCGTTTGCAGCGTCGGTATTATGGTATGGTCCAGTTTTCAGGCAAAACGGACGACACCCGGGTTTTTGGTTGTCAGGCGTCTGGCAGGGCTCACCGAGAAAACCCTGCCTGCCAGAAAAACGGTCTAGGACTATTTTCTGATTGGTTGGTTAGCTGAGTAACAAGTTCTGCACTAGATGGGGTAGCTAGAATTTGGAGGGATCTCCCATTGTTGCTCATTCTTCATTCATAATGAGTTACTTTAAGTTTCCAGCTGCTTTCTGGCGCTAACACTGGCGCGGGAGTTTTTGAGTAACGAACCCAGAGCTTCCAGACTTAGACTCTAGAGCAGCAGACTGAGGGGGCAGCAGACTTAAGCAACGAGCATGGAAGCCCGCACGCTGCATCAACAACGCTGTTGCCCCAACCTGTTGCCTAGGATTTCCAGCTTACAATGCTGATCCATCCACACGCACCAATGCCAAACCCAATTGATAACTACTTCATGTAAAGACGTGTGTGGATTTGGACACATTTTTTTAGACATTTTCCCATTCAAGTAGCACATCTAGACAAGGACTGGGGAAGCCCAGGATGTGGATGTGTTCATTTGTTTAGAAAGACGTTTGATGGCGTCTTATGTCCCAAGGAATGGATTCGATCAGGAGGAGGGGGGGTGTAGGTAGCCTTGAATGCTAAGCTAGCAAGCAAGCAAGTAAGCAGCAAGCAAGTAGCTGGCGATAGGAGGAACCATGGATTGGGGACAAGCTCAAACTAGAGAGAGCGAGAGTGAATACAAGTGAGTGAGTAACGAGCGAGCGAAGTGATTAGAGCCGGTTGACCGGGCCACCCACGCGAACAGCTCGACGTGGGGCCTGGCTGCCACTGAGGGATCGAACGTGGTCCTGGAGCGAGCGAGCTCCAAGCGGTTTCTCACACGCCGGTAGAAACCAAACATGTGGTCCTGAAGGATTAGCAACCCGGGACACTACGCTAGAAGCATGCATGAGTGCAGGAAATCAGTCATGTCACAATCATGCATGTCAGCAAATGTATCCCCCATTTTGGCATGTGCCGTCATCACTAAACTGAGACTTTTCATGAGGACAACGTTGGTGTTGTGGTCACCACTCTGCAACTTGATGGTGTCACCACCACTCTACGTCCCATGCTGCGTCACAGTCTTGCACGGATGAGCCTCAGTCAAGATCAATCACCTGCAGTGGTGAGGTGTGTGTATGCACGGAGACAAGAGGGCACTTGCGTGTGTCATGACCATAACCAACACTCCCCCATGACCCACAGACGAACAGGCCACACACACACAGAATACAAAACAAAGGGAACATCACAGGACTCATGTCAACCTGGGGCATCACGAGAACGCAGCAAGCCAACAGCATGCACGGCCGCTTTGAACATTCCACTGCTGAGCGCTTTGGTGAGAAAGTCTGCACGCTGCTGACGAATGTCGACCCAGACGACATGAACTTCTCCAGCAGCAATGCGCTCGCGTACAAAGTGATGCTCAATGTTGACGTGCTTAGTGCGAGAGTGATGCATGCCATCGTGCTCTGCGATTGCCTTTGCACTCTGGTTGTCATAGCACAGGGTGATGTAACGAATGGGGACACGCAACTGGTGCAACAGGCAGGACAGCCACACACTCTCACACGTACCTGCGCCCAGAGCCATGTACTCGGCCTTGCTGGAGCTTCAAGCAACACAACCCTGTTTTCCACTCTTCCAGGAGACAGTAGTCCCACTGACGAGAAAGATGTAGCCACTGCGGCTACGAGAATCTGTGTCATGAGCTCAGTCACTGTTTGTGTAGCCGTCAACGACCACTGAAGGCTGGACACGGTAGCAGAGTCCCATGCGTGCAGTGGACAACGTGTAGCGAACCACACGCAGTACAGCCTCAAGATGTTTCTGTTGAGGCTGCTGGGAGAACTGAGCAAGGAAGTTGACCGCGAAGGCCACGCCCGCCCGAGTGGTGGTGGCGAGGTACATGAGAGAGCCGACCACATCAAGGTAGTCGGTGATGTCAACAGGCTCCCCCAGCTACGCTGAGTCCAACGACTTCAGCAGGTGCTGACCTGCTGGAGTCATTGGGGTGGATGCGGTGGGAATGTCTGCAAGCAGTGAGGTTAAGCGCTGCCCCAGTGTGCGAATGTAGGCAGCCTGGTGAACGTGCAGAGTGCGACGCTGACGGTCACGCTCAAGTTCCATCCCCAGAAAGACTCGTGTCGGACCCAGATCCTTCATCTTGTATGCAGACTGTAGCAGATTCTTCACTGACTGGACAACTGCGGTGCTGGGTGAGGCAATGAGCAGGTCATCAACGTAGACCAGTATGGCTACGAACGGCTCAGAGGGGGCGCTGAAGAAGAGTGCTGGATCGACCGTGCTACGACGGTAACCTCCCCGCTCAACAGTTGAGGAGATCTCCATGTTCCAACAATGAGGCGACTGCTTGAGCCCATAGAGGGCTTTGCGCAGTCGCCAGACCTTGTTCGTGCCATCGGTGAAACCTGGGGGCTGTATCATGTAGATTTCTTCGTCGAGATTTCCATGCAGGAAGGCGTTGTTGACACCCATCTGCTCCAGTTCCCGATCGTGTTGGGCGACAAGACTCAACAGTGCTCGAGCAGTAGTGTACCTCCCGACCGGTGCGAAGGTCTCATCAAAGTCAACTATAGGGATCTGGGAGAACCCCTTAGCGGTAAGGCGAGCCTTGTACCGGTCGACTGTTCCATCGGGCTTCAGCTTACGCCAAAGGACCCACTGGGTAGAGACTGCCTTGTAACCTTGAGGTTGATCCACGAGCTCAAAGACTCCATGTTCCTGGAGGGTTGTGAGCTCCTCCTGCATGGCCTTCTCCCAGAGGTCAGTTTCTACTGCCTCACGAGCCTGTCGGACAATGGTAGGCTCAGGGGGAAGAATGGGAAGGCCAGAGGCCGCAAAGCATGCGGCTACATAACCAGCGACAGAGGACTCAAAAGCACTGTGGAGCTCATGGGCTACAAGAGCATAGCCAACTACGGAGTTGGGGTGTACGACACCCACAGAAAGGCCTAGTGCATCAAGGCCGGTGGGTCGCACTGAGGGACCAGCTGTGGAGGATGACGCTCTAGAGTGGGTGACCCGCTCATTGGGCTGAGAGGCAGTGGACGAGTCCACGGGGACAGACTCAGCAGGTGCCCTGGAAGAGCGGGGGCGCTCATGGGAGGACTGAGAAGACAGAGAGGGAGGAAGGGCACGTAATCTCCCCCCACGAGTGTAAGGCTGAGGACCGAAGATCAGAGCCTGAGGAGTGTCACCTACCGCAGTGTCAAGCACTGGATGAGACGAAGAGACGGGAGAGGAGCTGGGAGGCGGGTGGGCAGTGGACTGTGCAGGAGTGGGTCCAGAGTGCGAGGACTCGGGATTGCCGGTGGACGGCAAGGGCGCGGGACTACCAGCTGGGGGCAAGGACGACACGTACTCCGAGGAGGGTTCTGATGATCCCGACTCAGAAGAGGCAGGGGAGAACTTGGAGGAGGAGTCCTCGTCACTGTGTGTGGGGGTGATAGCAGGGGACACCGTGTGACAGGGAGAGGAGGACGCTCGGAGATGGGAGGCTGGAACAGACCCTGGAACAGACCCACCTCCCCCCAAGCCGACGAAGCGAGGAGAGAGAATAAGGAGGAGGGACGTGAGACACGTCACAAGGAAAGACATCCTCGGAAAAGAGGGCGTCACGCAACTCAATGACATAAGAACGGTCGGGGTCCCAAAAGCGCCATGCCTTCGACATGGCTGACACA
Source organism: Penium margaritaceum (assembly GCA_023375785.1). Lineage (NCBI taxonomy): Eukaryota > Viridiplantae > Streptophyta > Zygnematophyceae > Desmidiales > Peniaceae > Penium > Penium margaritaceum. The sequence continues at coordinate 125,655 of SZWC01005106.1, read as the reverse complement.
CCAAGAAAGGTGAAGAGGCGAGCGTGAGGACTGAGTTGGCCGGCGCGGAAGTCCTCGGGCAGCCAGACGGCAGCCACACAGCCCCAGACACGAACCAGACGGAGGTCAGCATGGCGGCCGTACCAGCGCTCGAAGGGGGTGACGTGACAAGGAAGAGGACCGTGAGGAACACAGTTCCATACCCAGGTCATGTAGGACATGGCCTCAAAAGAGAGGGACGACTCACTGAGGAGAGTACGGACACCGTCGGCAAGACTGCGATTACAGCGTTTAGAGACACCATTTTTTTGGGGTGTGTACGCAGCCGAAGGTTCCATACACACCCCACGAGATGTCAGGAAGCAGGCAGTGGGACCCATGAATTCACCACCGCGATAACAGCGAAAGACCTTGAGCCTGTGACCACAGGCCTGTTCAGCCAGCGGCAGCCAGGACTCCAGAGTGGGACAAACGTCACCCTTTTTTTGAAGTGCGAAGACCCAGCGCATGCGAGAGAAGTCGTCTGTGAGACAGAGGACATAACGACCGACACCTCCAAGAGTGTCATGGGCAAGGGGTCCCATGACGTCGGCGTGCAGGAGGTCAAGTGGGTGAGAAGTGCGAGACTCAGACGTGGAAAAGGGGGAGCGATGCATTTTGCCTTACGCACAGTCAAGGTAGTCAGTAGGGCAAGGTGCAGAGAACGTGTTGGCATCAAGACCATGAGCGGGCGTGTCCCGGATCATACTGTCGATCGCAGAAGTGTGAATGTGACAGAAGCGGCGCTGGAGTAATTGTGCATGGGCAGGAGTGAGAGAGCAGGCCACATGAACAAGGGCGGTCGAGGAAGGATGGGGTGCAAACGAAGGCACACGAAACAGGCGGTCACAACGAGTGCCACACAGCAAAACACGACCAGTGGTGCGATGCAACACAGAGGCAATGCCACGGCTCGAGGAGAAATCCATGCCCTGGTTGTCAAGAGTCATAACTGACAGTAGACTTAGTTCAAGAGTGGGCACGTAAAGAACGTCAGGGAGGAAGAGTTCCCCCCCAGGGCCAATGAAGCGGACAACCCCAACCCCCTGGACAGGGAGAAGCTAGCCAGAGCCAGTGCGAACAAAGCGAACAGAGCCAACGGGACCCAAAGACACGAACGAGAAGCGACAAGAGATCATGTGGTGGGTGGCCCCTGACTCAAGGATCCTGAAACCACCCGTCATGCGGACAGACGCAGGGTCACGACTCACGGCGGCAAAAGCAGAGCGAGGAGTGAGGCGCTGACCACAGGCGGCAAGACAACGAGGAAGACTGTATGACTACCACTGCTCAATCCACGGAACGTCAGCCGGGGGACAACCCTGAACATGACCCGGGGGAGGCCCACGAAGAGACAAATCAACAGCACACGCACGCCCCCCCCTCAATCGAACGCACACTCTCACCTCCCTGATCATGGAGGTGTCGTTGGTTAACTGCGTGAAAAAGTGCAGAGTCCAGCTAGCGGTCGTCATCAGATGGCCCGGGGATGAGTGCGCCAGGTGAGAGACGCTGGGGACTGGGAGTGAAGGATGCCCACGGCGGAGGTGAGCAGAAGCCAGAGGGAGGCCCGAAGTAGACAGGGCCGCCAAGCCCCGGGGGCCAACCCCAGGGTGCGGGCGGAGGCGGTGAGGAGAGAGCAGTGATGTAGGCAGCAGTTGTAGGTGAGGAGGAGGAGGAGGAGCGTGCAGAGCCAACACCTGACCCTGTGGAGGTGGAGGAGCGTGCAGATCCACCACTAGACCCCGAGGAGCGTGCCCAATGAGCACGCATAGCTGAGGCAAGGCGACCATCGTCAGGTGGGGCAGGACACTTGGGTTCCGCATGGTCGGTGGCACCGCAGTTCCAGTACGCAACAGTGCTGGTGGAGGGAGCGGGGGATGCGGCGCCATCAGAACTGCGACATTTGCCACCCCTGCCCTGCCCCCCACCGCCAGAGCCACCTCTGCGGCCGTTACCTTTACCACCCCCCACCTCGACCACCCCCTTATGCAGTAAGAGATGTGGCAGTACTGGTGGAGGTGGTGGTGGAGGATGAGCTTGAGGCAGAGGAGGTGGAGGAAGAAGGGAGTGCGATGGCTGCTGCTGCAACGGCGGCGTGATGAATGCGTTTGTTTTGTAGTGAGCTCCACCAATCGGTGAGGCGTTGGGAGGTAAACTCCCACAAAGCCCCAATGCCAGGGGGTGCATCAGCGGGGACACGGACGTCAGCCAAGCACTCAAGCTCTGCAGCCTTTACTTCGCGGAAGATGTCACTGAGCTCAGGGATGAGGCCGTTGACAATGGAAAGAACAGCAGGGAGCTGACCAGGGGCGGCCTTACCGAGGTCGCGTAGTAGTCGCAGACTGCGAGCCCAATAGGCGTCAGCAGTCTCATCAGCATGCATGGAGAGCGTGTTGAACTGGACGGTGAGGACGCTCTGTGCTGCATGTCCAGTGACTGTCGTGCGCCGTTTGATCAGGGCATAAGCCCCAACTGGGTTAGCGGGGGTGCGGCGTGCAGTGTCTGCATTGTAAGACCCGATCTCATCAATGAGATCTTCAGGTCTTGCTCGAAGTCGGGCTTTCGCTGTACTGATGGGGCAAGTGCTTTGGCTGCGGCTGCGCCGACGGCTGCTCCAACTGTAAGCGGATCAGAGGAGGAAGAGCCAGTGGTGGCAGATGCGAAAGCGGGGGAGGTGGAGAACGCTGTAGCAATGCTGGCAGACTGAGTGTCGCGTAGTGTGGGTGGGAGACGATTAAGAACCAGGTGAGCAATGTGATCGGCGAAGGTTTCTTGGTTCGCCTGCTCAGCCCGTAGCTTCTCCTAAGCAACGCGCTGAGCAGTGAGAGGTGCCTACAGCGCATTGCGCTCACACTGAAGCTCAACTTGCAAAGCCATGTATTGGTCATCGTCAATTGGCATGTTGCCAGTGACGTGACTCTGCCGAGAATATTTCGGCAGAGTTTCCTTTGCCCCAGTGGGCGTGGAAAGAATGTGGTAAGGGCGTTAGAAGTTAGTTGCAAGGCAACAACCTGGACGCACAAACACGCCAATACAGAACAGGCAGAGCGAGACAGAGAGAGACCAAGAGAGCCCAAGCTCACCAGGCACGACGGCGCAGTGCAAACAAAGGTGGTAGAGCCGCAGCAGCTGAGGAGGCGACAACTGCAACAGTGGCTGATGCGGAGACAATGAGGCAGGCTACACCTGTCAGTGCTGCAGCGGACAGGGTGGAGATGGCTGCAGCGGTCGAGATCAACAACTATATATGACGAGTCACTGAAGATGAAGAGGAGGACAGAGACGAAGCCTGTTCTGTGGAGGTGTGGATAGAGTCAACTGCACTGGAGAGCGTTATGGCTGCTGATGCTACTGCGTCTGTTGCTGCGGCAATCTGAGTAACTACGTTGACAGCAGCAGATGCCAAGGGTCCCTGATCAACGGCAGCCACGGTGTAAGTGTCAATGGCTCTCCCTGCGGCAGTGGTGGCTGGTGCACGTGCGGCACGTGCAGTGGCTGCAAAAGTAGATGCCACTGCAGCACTGGACACAAGTGTAGCCCGCAGGGCTGCAAGAATATCAGGAGGCGAAGAGGAGGAGGACTCTGCAGCTGATAAGGCCGGAGATGCGGCACGATGCGAAGCAGGGACTCCTGACACTGCTGCCGCAGAGGGTGAGGCCGTGCCACAGGGAGCAGCATGGCGGCGTTGCTGGCGCGTCCTATGGGCGATGGGCGGGCTTACTGGTGAGTGGCGAGGTCGGTGGTCACGCTGTGGTGCCGTAGCTGGTTCGTTCTGTGCCGTCGGAGAGTCGTCGGCGGCTGACTGGCAACGGGCTGCGTATTCCCTTGCGTCTGCCCACTCGTAGTAGTCAGCAGGGTCATAGTCTCCACCGGGGTGGTACCCCGGACTGCTGCGACGGACCCGCGACTACGCCTCCCTCTCCGCACGCTCCTCGTAGTATGCGATCTCCTCGTCAATGCGAGCATGGTCCCGCGCTACTGTGGGCGAAGTAGGAATAGGCTCGGTCACGGGTGGAGACGCCCGTGCGCCGAATGCAGGGCTGCCTGGGGGCAGCCTGAGTTGCTTAGCAGTGTGCGGGTGCAGGCCTCATTTGCTAGGGTTGGCACTGTTGCTGCAAGGAATGTGAGTGGAGTCACGACTGCACGTGTGGTGCCCCGTGTGGCACAGGGCAGCTGCGTGCACTAGGCAGAGGCACCATGCAGAGTGTGGATGCGACGGGTGGTGCCCAGGCATCAGTCGTGTGTGCAGAGAGCAGAAGCACATTGGAGGAGGGGCGAACGACGGCTGAGGAGTCATGGTGTCGTAGAGACAGTGGTACAAGAGCAAACCGAAACTCTGAGAGTGAGGAAGCGGCATGTGCCACTGTGAAGGTGTGGCATGCACGGCTCCCGGAAGAGTGGAGCAAAGCTTGGCACCACCACGTGGCAATGCCGTCGTGCATGCGTCGGTTGAAGTTGGGAGTGAGCACGCCATGAGTCACGGGTGAGGTGGCAGCGGCTACGCAGAACGGCTGCTACTGCTGCTGCGGCCTGAAGCTGACGCAGTGGGGTTGTGGCTTGCGTGGGATCACCCGCCACTTAGGTGTGGCCCGAAGAGGTTTCACGAGGTCTCAGGACTGTCGCGGCGGGTAGGGATAGCCCTCCTGCTCTGATACCAGTAGGTAGCCTTGAATGCTAAGCTAGGAAGGAAGCAAGTAAGCAGCAAGCAAGTAGCTGGCAACATGAGGAACCATGGATCGAGGGCAAGCTCAAACTAGAGAGAGCGAGAGTGAATACAGGTGAGTGAGTAACGAGCGAGCAAAGTGATTAGAGCCGGCTGACAGGGCCACCCATGCGAACAGCTCGACGTAGGGCCCGGCCGCCACCCGGGGATCGAACCTGGCCCTGGAGCAAGCGAGCTCCAGGCGGTTTCTCACACGCCGGTGTAAACCGAACATGTGGTCGCGAGGGATCAGCAACCCAGGACACTACGCTAGAAGCATGCAAGAGTGCAGGAAATCAGTCATGTCACAATCATGCATGTCAGCAAATGGAAATAATTTTAGGGCATGCAGGCCCATGCAAAAACGAACATGAGCTCTGTGTGTGAGTGCGATGCAAGATGGCAAGAATTTGGCTAAGTCTGGAATGTTGAATATAAAGAACAGGGAGAGAGTACAAATGAGCCCCTAGCGGGCTTGAGTAGGGGCGCCGGCAGCTAGCCGCACCGGGCCCCGTCACCCCCGCTGAGCCCAAATGGGTCAGCGGGGAGAACACACAGTGTACACCAGGATAACAACAACGGTGGTCTCCTCGAGGCACCGGAACAGCTCTCCGAGTACCCGTGTCTCGACCACCAAGAAAATAGGAACAGTGCCAGAAAATCTTAGAATCAGCATCCAGACATCACACACGGCTTTCCAAACATCAGAAGCCCCACAACAGCCATCAAATCAGAGGAAATGCATGGAAGCTTCCAAGCAACGCAGCCGCTGACTAGGCGTCAGTGCCTGATCAGACGGTGTCGACAGTCACAGGTCGTACACACTACGGCACGGGTTTGGCTAGGAGACACAAGGCAAAGTGTCAGAATGCTTCAATATAGCATATGCAGACAAGAATGACAAATGACAGGTCCAAGGCATAAATACCTGCCACGGCGCACGGCGGGTGTCGCACGCGGCAGTCCAAGAGCTGTCCTAAAACCGGCACAAAACCACTGTTTTGGCTGTAACTCTGCGCACACATGTCATAATGCTACGCCGTCTGAACCTAGACGTGCAGAATCAAAAGACAGACGCTACGACTGGTCACATGCATGCATCCATCAACAGACAGTGAGCATACAATGCAAAAACATGCAAATAGGCCTCATGGCCAGTCTGCCGAAAGACGCCTGCAAGATGTAGAAGACACAACAGAGAGTCCCGGTGGCATCTGGGGCTCTGGTGCAGTGGTCGGCCAGCTCCAAGCTGGAAGTCTGCCGCCTGTCATCGCGCCGGTGTCAACAGGGCCGCCCGCCTCAGGGATCTGCACGAGTATGGACACGGCCGAGTGGTCACAGTAAACTATTCAGGAACGGCACAAAGCACAACACTCCCCCATGACCCGATGGTACGCATGTCCATACGCGTGCAGCACTGGTACGAACACAATAGTGAGTGACACAAACAAATGAGACGCAGACGCAAATCCCACACTCAACCACTCTCACGCACGGGGCAAAGCCCAACAGAACGAATGGCCACCAGGAACTTTCCGCGAGCAAGTGCCTTCGTCAAAAAGTCATCACGCTACGTGTCAGTACCAACCCACATGATGAAGATCACGCGTCGCTCCACCAGATCACGAATGAAGTGATGGCACTACACCAGGGCATCCTGCCCATCGGGTGTAAGAGGTGTGGAAGCAGATGGCACTGCACCAAGGAGATCGCTGAAGCGCTCCCCCACGACTCGTGCGTATCAGGCCTGATGCAGCAACAGTGTCCGATGTCTACGATCTCGCACGATCTCCATACCGAGAAACACTGATGCAGGACCGAGGTCCTTCATCTTGTAGGCAGTCTGCAGGACAACCTTGGCCTCCTTCACGGCCTCCATGGACGGAGACGCAATCAGGAGGTCGTCAACATAGACCAAGATGCCGGTGAACTGCTCGGGTGTCGGTAGGATGAAGAGCGAGGGGTCTGCCTCGCTGTGTATGTATCCTGCGCGAATCAAAGTGCCAGTGATCTCCCGGTTCCAGCACCGTGGAGACTGCTTGAGGCCGTACAAGGACTTGCGCAAGTGCCAGACCTTGTCACCGTCCTCAAAACCTGGTGGCTGAGCCACGTAAATCTCCTCATCGAGAGAGCCATGGAGGAACGCATTTTTCACATCCATGTGGTGCAGTTCCCAGTCATGCTGAGCCACTACACCGAACAGAGCTCGAGCTGAGGTCATGTGGCCGACAGGGGCAAAGGTGTTAGTGTAATCCACTCCCTCAATCTGAGAGTACCCCTTGACGACCAAGCGGGCCTTGTAGCGTTCTAGTGAGCCATCCGGCTTCACCTTCTTGCGAAAGACCCACTTGACGTGAATCGCCTTCCTCCCAGGGGGAAGGTCAACAAGCTCATAGACTCCATGCTCAAGGATAGCGCGAAGCTCATCATCGCAAGCAGCTCGCCAGGCATCGGCATCCTCTGATGAGAGAGCCTCCCTCAATGTGCCAGGGTCAGGCGCCATAGAGGGGAAACTCTGCGTGGCGAGTGCACACGCCTCAGTGTCGAGCCTGACGGCCACGAGATCAGCTGCTGCGTCACAGGCGATATGGAACTCGTGAGTGACCAGGTCGTGCCCTACAGGGCATGCTGGATGTACCTCTGAAAGCTCGGTGCGGGCACTCAGGCCTAAGGCCTTTGTGGCTGGATCAAAGCTCGCGATGCTGCGAGTGCAACGCCTGGGTCCGGGACCTGACGCTCGCTAAGATCCGGAGTCCAGTGGTCGAAGGCGGCCACCGGGCTCACGGGAGTAACCAGAAGTAGAGGGGCGCACCTCAGGCTCAGGGATAGGTACGACCACAGCTGGTGAGGGCTGAGACGAGGCAGCCGGAGATGCAGAGCGAGGAGATGAGTGTGTGGGAGACACGGGGCTGGGTGTGACAGCAGGCAAGGCTGGTCCGGACACTGAGGCAGGGGTGTCAACCGACGTAGGAACGGGAGTGGGCAAGACTGGGTCAGACGCAGGAGCAGGGGCGCCGACAGACATAGGTGATAGTGCAGGAGGAGGCGTGAGAGAAGAGGTACCTGTGGGGTGTGAAACAGGCTGTACAGGCGAGATCTCTGGGCCGACGGNAACCGGAGGTCGAGGGGCGCACCTCAGGCTCAGGGACAGGTACGACCACAGGAACAGGTACGACCACAGCTGGTGAGGGCTGAGACGAGGCAGCCGGAGATGCCGAGCGAGGAGATGAGTGTGTGGGAGACACGGGGCTGGGTGTGACAGCAGGCAAGGCTGGTCCGGACACTGAGGCAGGGGTGTCAACCGACGTAGGAACGGGAGTGGGCAAGACTGGGTCAGACGCAGGAGCAGGGGCGCCGACAGACATAGGTGATAGTGCAGGAGGAGGCGTGAGAGAAGAGGTACCTGTGGGGTGTGAAACAGGCTGTACAGGCGAGATCTCTGGGCCGACGGCAATGATAGCCAGATCATCAAGGGCTGGAGATCGAGAGGGGGCTCGAGCGGACACATCAGCCGTACGATGGATGGTCGTTGGCATAGAAGTCTCCCCCATCCGCCGAGGACCGTCACAAGAAGGGACATGGGGTGCGGAGAGGGCTGTGATCGAAGTCAGGTCACGGTACGTGAGTGAATAAAAAAATAGCGCGTCACGGGACTCAATGACGCGACGGCGAGTAGGGTCCCAAAAACGCCAGGCCTTTGACCGCGGGGAGATGCCAATGAAGGCACACAAGCGACCCCGAGGGGAGACCTTGGACGCCTGCTGGTCCTCGGTGTACCACACGGAGGCCAGGGATCCCCAGACGCGAGCGAGACGAAGGTCAGCACGGTGGCCAAACCAGAGCTCGTACGGTGTAACATGGTCCGAAAGTGGACCATGCGGGAGGCGGTTCCAGACCCAAGTCATGTAGGCAAAGCCCTCGAAGGCGAAAGACTCCGGGAGACCGCACTCAGACCGTATGGCGCGAACCGCATCCTCCATGGTGCGGTTCCAGCGCTCAGATACACCGTTCTGCTGTGGAGCAGCAGGAGCGGAGACCTGGTGAAAAATCTCGTGCTCAGCAAAGAAAGAGTCCATCTCGCCAAGGAACTCGTCGTCGCGATACGAGCAAAAGTATGTAGCCTGTGGCGAGACTGATGCTCAGCCATCACGAGCCAGAGCCGAACCGCAAGGTTGGCATCACTCTTCTTACGCAGACTGTAGACCCACCGCATGCGGGTGAAGTCATCAGACAGCGTCAGAACATACCGGCCCCTCTTGGACAGGGACTCGACCAGGAGAGGACCGAGAAGGTCCGAGTGGACCAACTCGAGAGGCCTAAGCGCTCAGGAACGCAAGTCAGGGTAGGTGCAGCGGTGCATCTTCCCCTGAGCGCAGAAAAGACAGTCGGTCTTGGGTGGCTTCTCGAAAGAAGCCACGTGAAGACCAAGAGCAGGCTGTGTCCGAATGATCTTTGACACAGTGTCCGAGCCCACGTGACACAGACAACGATGAAGCAACCGCTGGTGTTCCGAGGATAGAACACCAGTGACAAAAACGCGAACGGATGAGGAGGGAGAGCAAGGGGAGGAGGGCTGAGTGATACGATATAAATCAACTGTGACTGAAGCACGCAAGACAATGCTACGGGTGTCACTAGCAGTCACAGTCGCTAAATCAGCGGTGTGCTCCACAGAGAGACCCATCAGAGTGCAGGCACGCACAGAAAGCAGGCTAAGCTCAAGATCAGGCACAAACAACACGTCAGAAGATACAAGGGGCCACACGGACCGTCGAAACATACAACCCCCACACCGTGGACTAGCAAGGACTGACCAGAGCCTGTACAAACAGAACGAACAGTCGTGACAAGACCAAGTACGACAAAGTCACTACGACGGCACGTCATGTGATGGGTGGCCCCAGAATCGATGATCCAAGTGCCACTGGAGTCACGAATGGTGGACGTCACTGTACAACGAGCAATGGAACACTCGGCATCAGAGGGACGCTGAGCCGACAGTGGGGAGGAACGACATACATCACGAAGATGAGACTCATGAATCTTGTCAGTGCGGTCAGGTCCATCATCATCACATGCTGATTGTGCTCCCCCACACGCGTCATCACGAGCCACGGGAACGGACGAACAAGCAGTCTGTGAACCACCAGACGATGACAACACACTCGCACCTCCCTGAAAGTGAAGCGCCAGAAGATGACGAAGCTCGACGATGGTGCGGTCGCGTGGGTCTGGATCGTTGCTACTCGCCGGTGAGGATGCAGGAACAGCTACAGTCGTGGCCGCCGCACGTCCCAAGGAGGGTGCGGGGGATGCGCCGGACGTGGAACAAAGAGCATGAGCAGCCTGAAGCCCATGGGTGATCCGCGCCCAGTCAAGCAGCTACTGGCACTCGGTGTAGCGATGGGCGCCTCCACGGTTGTAGCAGTGTACAGAACGGCCACTGCTACCACTGGATGACGACTGCTGCTGACCTGATCCACACTTCCTATTGTTCTTCTTCCCCTGGGTGGCTGTTGTAACGCCATGTGTCTGCGTGGGGGTAGACGAGGTCGAAGAGGAGGAGGAAGATGAGGTGGTCATGGTGGAGGTGGATGAGGGTGACTGCAGGAGTGAAGATGGTGGTGATGCGACGACTGCTGCAGCGAGGGAGGTCTCCTGATGCGCTACTGCTGCCTCACGGGCTGAAGTCACCTGGAGGAAAAGCTTATGCGCCCAAGGGAGCAGCTACAGAGTGGCTGAGAAAGGCTCGAGGACAGCGTCGCTGTACCGCGTGAAGATGTCGGTGTACTCAAGGCGAACTCCAAGCATAATCGTCCAAAGCGCCCATTGCTGTGTGCCTCTTGAGGTCCCCAGATGCGTGTAGATACGCATAGCGCATCTCCAGTAATCCGCTGCAGACTCCGCAGGCCCCTGACAAAGCGAATGGAAGGCACGAATGTGTGACGCACGAGTGGCGTGCGTCTCTGCGGCCAGCAGGGATAACGCCAGATCCCAGCCTCCACGAGGATCGGCGCCGGTGCCTGTGCCAGCCTCGCCAAGGAAGGGGCGGAAGTCGACGACAGTCTCGCATGGCATGGCGTAGAGAAGTCCGCGCATGGCCCGGGCTGCTGTCAATGCCTGTGCTCGGTCTGTAGACTGTTACGGGCCGTGGTAGTAAGGCCACACTCCCTCAAATGTAGCCCACACCTGAAACAGGATCTCCCAGCAGTCAAAACCATCCTCGCTGATGGAGGCGGTGCCTCAAAGCCCTTGGGTTGCCGCTCTGTGGGGAGAGCAACGGCAGGCTGAGGAGGAGGAGAGATGGGAAAAACTCCTGGGAGAGGGTGATCGCCAGGGTAGTCAGGTGATGATCGTCTCGGGGTAACCGGTGGAGGTCGAGTACCCGTCTACAGCTGACGGAGGCGCTCCTGGAGAACCCGAATCTCGTGCTCTTGGGAATCATCCGTGATGCCTGGCATGAATGGCTCATCGTGTAGTGGCTCATCATCAAGGAGGTCAGCAGGTGGTGGGTCAGCTGGAGCGCCTGTCACGGGTGCCCGGACCGAATGCTGGGTAGAGACCGCAACTCCGGCAGCTCCCTCAGAGATCCGCAGAGGGGCCGTGGACTGAGTGCGTAGAAGCTCATTCAGTGTGCGGATAGCATCAGTCTGCTCTCTCTGGAGACGACGCATCTCATTCTGCTGGCTGCGTAGGTCCTCAATGGCCTGCGAGCGTGGACTCAGTACGCCAAACGAGGAGGAGGAGGGATCGCCTGGTCCCTTCTCCTTGCTATCGGACAGGCTCATGTCCCCGCTCAGTATGGGGCGACGGATGAAGTTTGTCAGATTTTAAAAGCGTCAGTTTTTCTCGAGGAGTTGAAACCCTGGTAACTTTTGACTATCCGACCAAAATTGAACTAAGAATGGTGCTGACATCAGCAGGTGGTTGCTGACGTCAGCACGACTGATGACGTCAGCAAGCAAGATTGCTGACGTCGGCTTGTCTCCCCCTTTTTTTTTTCTTTCCGCGAATCTGCGCGAGCATGCAGCCGCTCCGCGGTGGCCACGCGGACGCTGCGCGGAAGCTGCGCAGCAGCTTCCGCGTAGCTGTTGCTACAGCTGCGCTGTCAGCTGCACCAGCAGCTGTGTAGCTGCGGATGCAGCGGTGGCAGCAGCGGCTGCGCTGCTGCTGCTGCTGCTGCTGCGCGCTGCGGCTACTGCTGGCTGCCGCCGCCGCACGCTACTGCTGCTGCCGCTGCCGCGCTGCTACTGCTGCTAGTGTTGCTACTGCTACTGCTCCTGCTGCTCTGATGTTGCCGACGCGGCTGCTGCTGCTGCTGCGTTGCTGTTGCCGCCGCTACTGCTGCACTGCTGCTGCCTCTGTTGCAGTTGCGCTGCTACTGCCGCCGCTGCTGCTGCGGCCGCTGCTGCTGCGCTGCTGCTGCCACCGCCTCTGCTGCTGCTGCTCTACTACTGCGGCTATGGGAGGGGCGACTGCACTCACTGCAGCCGCCACGCACCTCGCGTGGCGGTGCACAACACTGCTGCTGCCTCTGCTGCTGCGATCTCACGTGGTGGGTGGGGCTGCATAGTGGGCGACCGGCTGTCTCCAGCAGGCCTGAGGAACTCTGCTGCAGCGGTGACTCTCACTGCTGCTGCTCTGCTACGTCTCTGCTGCGCAGCTCAGTGAGAACTGTCTCAATGCTCTGATACCAAGAGGAAATGTGTGGAAGCTTCCTAGCATGCAAATAGGCCTCATGGCCAGTCTGCCGAAAGATGCCTGCAAGATGTAGAAGACACAACAGAGAGTCCCGGTGGCATCTGGGGCTCTGGTGCAGTGGTCGGCCAGCTCCAAGCTGGTAGTCCGCCGCCTGTCGTCGCGTCGGTGTCACCAGGGCCGCCCGCCTCAGGGATCTGCACAAGTATGGACACAGCCGAGTGGTCACAGTAAACTGTACAGGAACGGCACAAAGCACAACAGGGTCTCCTCGTTGCACCGGTATAGTCCACCG
>SZWC01005106.1:87309-101201 GCA_023375785.1 Penium margaritaceum | reverse complement strand
GGTTGTGAATGTGGGGAGAGAGTGGGTGGGGTGGGGAGGGAAGGGGGGAAAGGGGAGTTGGGAACGGGGAAGGGGAGGGGGGAGGGGAAAGGAGGAGGGGGTGGGAGGCACAGTTGAAGCTGAGATTGGGAGACGTGATGAGGAGGTCTTGCATCAGGACATCTTTTGGGCTGAGAAAGGGTGATTGTACCAGCCAAGAATGTGGATGTGTGGTGGCACAATTATTGTTAATTTCTTGAATTTTCTTGATGTACTAAACTGGAGAATTTTTTTTTAACAAGATTGCCACATGACCCCCTAGTGTGGCCATCAGCTCGCCACAGTTGAGCTGCAGACTTAGCTATCTGTCCTTGTGTGAGTATGTCTAGGTGATGCTGCCCTTCAAGACAGCCTTTTGAGGAAAACATGCACTGTATAAAGACAGCAAAAAATGTGAAACCAACAGGAGAGCCTACCAGGCCCACAAGGCCCAGTATCAGAGGAATATAGGACCATGGTGAATGGGGAATCAAGCGAATTGCGTGCATGCATACGTGTGTGCATGTGTGTATGCGCACGCGTGCGCACGCGCACGCGCACTTGCGCACGCACGCGCGCGCGCGCGCACACACACACACACACACACACACACACACACACACACACACACACACACACACACACACACACACACACACACACACACACACACACACNCACTCACACACACAAACAGTAGAGGGAATTGGTTTGGCATCACCGCAATTGAAAGCACTTCCTTCTATCCCCTATCCTCTCCAGTCTGTGATGTGATGGGCAGGGTATGCCTAGAGACAATACAAACGCAAGTAGAGGGTTACATCAAAGCACTAACGTCATAGAAACTCCGCCTTTGGTCCCCTCTCCATTTTCTTCACTGTTGTCATGGCTATGGTACGCTTGTAAATGACGACTGTGATCGTCACTGAGTTTCAAGACCAGCAGATGGTGTGGTGGGCAGTTCATTACATAATCATTGAGCAGATGTGATAGCGATCACTCCTGATGTGACAAAAAGTTGGAGAGTGCAATGTAGATGTTGAGAAACTGTGTGGAAGCTTCCTAGCAATGCTGTTGTCAACGTGGCAACACTGTCCTAGTCAGCACTCACGCTGTCGAGCGAGTTAGACACTAGAACAACAAGGGTCTGGCTAGGAAGAAAAACAGTCTTTGAAACAATTGTAGTACAGGGAGGTGACAACTGACAGACAGACAACACAAACAACTGCGGCAGGCACCGGTCAAGCTTCGCCACAGCAAGTCAGTCTGCCCTAATCCGGCCATAAATCACTCTTCTCGCCATATCTTACCGCACATACAGCAAAACGAGGCATCGTCTGATCCTAAGGTTGTACAAGTCTGAGCAAACAGCATGAGAAACTGCTGGGAAGCTTCCTAACCTAGCTGCTGTTGACGTTGCGACACTGTCCAGTCAGCTGTCGCACTAGCAAGCAAGCAGATGCAAGAAATAGCAAGAGTCAGGCTAGGGAGACGCGCAAAGTCTCATAAGCTCCAATAGCTTAGCAATACACAAAGAGTGAACAAATGATAGGTCCACAGCATAAATATCTGCCGCGGCGCACGGCGGGTGTCGCACGCGGCAGTGCAAGGTCTGTCCTAAAACCGGCACAAAAACATTGTTTTGGCCGTAACTCTTCGCAGACAAGTCAGAACGCTACACCGTCTGAACCTAAACGTGCAAAATCTCGAGCCGGACGCCATGAATGGTCACATGCATGCATCCGGCATCAAACGGTGGACACACAATGTAAAACATGTTGGTTTGTGTAGCTTCTACCTGTCACGACCGACGCCTATTGATTACCCACATACCCCACGTTGGTAGTACAGGATGGAGGAGAGCGTGATGACACGATGGGCCTCTGGAGTTTACCAAGACTTCTCCAACACCTATGACAGCCCCGGCGAGACGCGGTCGATGCATTCCGGCAGCCCTGTGGGCTTGTCAGGAGCTAGAAGAGTTTTCTCGGTGGGTTGAGACCTACGCACCCGGTGAACTGTACCGGTGCAACGAGGAGACCCAATGGTTGTAGGAGGGCTTCCGATGTTTGGAAAGCCGTTTGCGATGTCTGGAAACTGATTTCGAGTGATTCTAGCACTGCTCATATTTTCTCGGTGGTCGAGATCAGGGTCACTCGGAGAGATGTTCATGTGCCTTGAAGAGACAACTTTGTTGTTCTCGTGGTGTATGCAGTGTGTTCTCCCCGCTCACTTGTTTGGTTTCAGTGGGGGTGACGGGGCCCGGTACGGCTAGCTGCCGGTGCCGCTACATAAGCCCGCTAGGGCCTCACTTGTATTTTCTCCTTGTTCTTTCATATCATGCGTTCCAGACTTAGCCGAACTCTTGCCGTTTTGCATTGCAATCACACACAGAGCTCATGTTCATGTTTGCATGGGCCTGCATGCCCTAATTAATTTCCAACTTGGTATCACAGCAGAGCTAGGCGTGTGAGAAGCAGAAGAAGCAGGAATGGGTGGAATGCAGAAAGAACGCCCCACGTGGTGCTATGCCGGCAACAGCGTGAGAGAGCGCAAAGTGACTGCACGTGACGACCAAAGGGGCGGTGAGCAGCAAAAAGCAGGAACAATGGCTGCTACAGCAGAAGTAGTAGTAGCGGTAGCTGACGCAATAATAGCAGTAGCACAGGCAGCTGGTGTGCCGCGCAACACGAGTGGCGGTAAGAGTAGCCGCTCAGAGCAACGGCAGTAGCAGCAGCCGCACCAGCAGCAGCGGCGGGCAGCAGTAGTAGCAGCATCTGCACCTACGGCTGCTACGGTGGCGGCAGCAGCTGTTCCATGCAGCAGTAGCGGTGAAAGCAGCGACGGCGCATAGCAGTAGCAGCAGCCATGGCAGCAAGAAGTAGTAGTAGTAGCGACAGCTGCTGTGCCGCGCAGTAGTAGTAGCAGCAACGGCGGTGCACAGCAGCAACGGCGATACACAGCAGCAGTAGGAGCGGCGATAGTAGTAAGCACTAGCAGTGCAACAACACCAAGTAGCAGTAGTAGCGGCGACGCACAGCAGCAGCAGCAGCGGTGGCGCACAACAAGTAGCAGCAGCAGCACGTGCTGCAGAGAGCAACAGCAACAGCAGCACGTGCTGTAGAGAGCAATAGCAATAGCAGTAACAACCATAGTAGCTGCACCTATCGCTAAAACTGTTGCTGCCGAAGCAAGGAGGGCCTTGCAGTCCTCCTCTAAGCTCCCCTCCCTCGAAGGGGCCCCCTCCAGCCCCATCAGGGAGGCTCCCTCGGAGGGGGCCCGTCGACCCGTGAGCCCCCTCGACCCCGTCGGACACGTCGGCCGACCGACGGAGGGGGCTGATGGTGAGGGAGGGGGCGACCCCCTCCCCTCCTCCGTTCGCTCATTCCTACCCACCCCACTCGCTCGCACCAGCGAGCGAACGAGCGAGCGTGCGTGCGAGGGAGGGCCAGCCGTCCCCCCTTCCTTTGTTTTCTCAATTGCCCCAAATCAGGGGTAATCGAGAATAGGGGGAACGAGAGAGTAAAGAATACGGAGGGTGTGCACCTGAAAGCAAGTGGTGAAGAAGGAAAAAATGGGGATGAGGGCGAGAAGGGAAAAACAAATAAAACAATGAAGAAAAACTCTAAACACCTGCCACCGACAACCGCAAACGCAAATGTCAAGCAACCGCAGCAACATCACCTGTAGTGGTAGCAGCCATAGCACCAACAACAGCTTCCGCAATAGTAGCGACGGTGGCGGTGGAATGGCGATGACTGCATAGTGCAGAGCAGTTTCAACAACGCTTGCACTCTCCCCTTCCCAGCCGACTATCGGCGGCGACGACTTCTTTTTCGAGACACGTCGTGGACCAGCGTCTCTCTAGGGGCCGTGGATTGGTCCCCGTACTTCAGTGCGTAGGATCGATGATGTATTCAAGTTTGTCCATCTGCGAGGACTTGGTTGTCTACCGCTTGGAGCAGTAGCTGTACCTACAGCCCCCACACCTTCTTTTCTTGGAGCATATTTTGCTCCTGTAGTGACAGGATCACTAGTAGTCACAGCTGGTCAGACTCCCTTCTCCGGGCGTGCTGTGGTCGTATAGCTCGTCCCCTATGATTACTCTTGCTAACCCTGACGTCGTGACCTACAGGGGTGACAGTGTCTCCCTGCGTCATCCTCTCCCATGGCTTGGTGTTTACCACCGGGAGTAGGTGCCCTCGACACCAATCCATCGTCCGGTGCACGAGATGAGTGTGTAGACATCTGAGCAGGAGCCCTGCGCACCCTGATAATACTGTGGTGATGGACGTCATGGTTGGCGTCACTACCTGACGCGCCCTCGCGGCTGGCATCCACCTTGGCTTCAGCCTCGGCCGAGCATGCATCCTCCACAGCATGCGGATGTGCCAGCATTGGTAGATCCCCTAGCTCGACCTCCAGCGACCATTTTTGCCAAGATCCACGGCCCGAGGAAGATGGTTCAGTGGCTTTATGACCTCGTCGTCACCGAGCGTGCTTCTGCTACTAGTTCGTCGACGGCTCCCTTGATCTCATCTCCTTCATCCTCTCCTCCTTGTTTCGATGGTGTCCCTTCAGCTCCACCTACCAACTAGTCCCAAGCTGCTACCATCCTTTCGATCCTCTACTCTCCTGCTACCACGACGTCACCTTGTGATGACATGTCCCCATGCAGTCATTCCAGTCATGTGTGCACGCGATGCCGGCGTCAGTGCTCCACACGCCATGTTCATGCCGGTTTTGATACATCCTCCATCTCCTCGGCTTCTGTTGTTGTACCTTTCGAGGGGGAGTGTGATCACCACGCATTGCCTACTGTGACCGTAGCAACAGGATCCACACTCGCGTCGTGCAGTGCTACCCGAGCGTCAGCTCAGGCAGATTGAGATGATACGGTGACAGCACATGACGTGGAGTCCTATCCCAACATGGTGTTCATGGTGGAGACTTGCGTGTCATCAAGCTCCACGTCTGGGCTGGATCCAGATCTTCCGTAGCAGCAGGTTACTTCGGGAGGAGTGCAGGCACGACGTCCCTGGGCGGTGCCACTCGCGTCTCCGACTGGTGGCGGCTGGGCGGTGGCATAGGAGTCCCGTACGAATCGAGATGTGTGTATTGGAATTTTGGGGGAGTGTGTGCAGCAGGATCACACCAGTCCGGTGGAGGTTACAGTGCTTGAGACATGCATGTCATCAAGGTCGACATCTATGGTGGGGTAGGAGCCGGGCGTTCTATAGCAGCAGGAGGAGTGCAGGTTTTGTGTGCCTGGGTGGTGCCACTCACGACTCTGACTGATAGCGGCCCGGCGGTGGCACATGAGCATCGTGCGGATCGGGATGCCCCAAATGGACTTCCGGGACCTTGGTACACGAGGCTCACACCAGCCCGGTAGTGGTCGTAGTGCATGAACAGAGTCGGTCGGCTGGCCTTTTAGAGGTTGAGGCATTCTTGAGAGCAGCAGTTCTGAGAGATGTCACTGGGACATGTGCTGCAATAGATACAACAAGCTCCACCATGTCATCGGCGCTACCTGAGGACCAGCTTCAGCGTGAGGAGTCGCCGATCTTCCCAGAGTCTACGGGGTCGCGTATACACTTCGGAGTAGTGACACACATGGCGGAGTCAGATGGTGATCCTCACTCCATTATCGAGCAGGTGACAGCGTCCAGTCTTCCCGACGAGACGGTGCGTGAGTGCCAGCGGCGCTTGCCGGTCGCCTTGACGGGCATTGTGGAGCTAGAGTCCTGCACAACTGTGTCCACTACAATGGCAGTCGAGGACAGAAGAGCAGATCTGACCACGCGGATGGAGTCACCTCGTCAGCAAGAGCTGAGTTTTTCCCCATCGTGTTCACTTGTTGGTGACCCTACTGATCATATCGATGTTGAGAGTGGCTGCACCTACACGGACATTTTTTCCACATGCTTCTGGACTTTGGGGCGGTCCGTCGCCAGACAATACACCGGCGCGACCTGGGTTTGCATCAGGGATCTGCACGGGCATGGACACGGCCGAATGGTCACAGTAAACTTTATAGGTCGACGAGAACATAAAAAATCACAACACTCCCCAATGACCTGATGGTACGCATGTCCATACACGTGCAGCACTAAAATGAATGCAACAATGAGTGCAAAAATAGTCGTGATACACACGCAGACACACCTCACACTCAACCACTCTTAGGCAAGGGGCGAAGCCAAAAAGAACAAATGAATACCATAAACTTTCCGCAAGCCAGTGCCTTCATCAAGAAATCAGCACGCTGCATGTTCGTGCCGGCCCAGATGACGGAGATCACGTGTCGCTCCACCAGATCACGCACAAAATGATGCTCAACTGCAATGCGCTTTGTGCAAGCATTAAAAACACTAGAGTTCTTTGCAATGGTAAGAGCATTCCGGTTGTCGCAGCGAAGCACAATGGCGGGCACTAACTGACCTAACTCAAGGAGCAGGCACTACAGCCACACTGCCTCACCAGCCGCTGCACCCAGAGCAACATACTCTGCCTCCGACGAGCTACATACAATGCACCCCTGCTTTCCGCTGTGCCAGGACACAGTGGTACCACCGAGCAGGAACACGTAGTCGGTGCGACTACGTCCATCTGGACTCAAGGCCCAGTCGCTGTCGGCGTAGCCGTCAAGAACCACAAAACATTGCCCGCAAAAGCAGAGTCCAAGGTACTTTGTGGAGACCACGTACCACACCACTTGCACAATCACATGAAGGGCTCTAGCACGTGGAGCCTGCAAAAATTGTGCAAGGAGGTTAACCGCAAAAGTGATGTCGTGGAGTGTGATAGTGGCCAGGTACATCAGGGATCCGATGAGACGGAGGTACAAGGTCACATCCACTATCTCCCCCAGCTGTGTGGGATCATCCACCTGTAGGAAACCCTGCCCGTCAGATGTGAGGGGTGTGGAGGCCGTGGACACTGTGCCAAGGAGATCACTGAAACGCTCCCCCACAACCCATGCATATCGGGCCTGATACAGCAGAAGTGTCCAATGTCTGCGGTCTTGCACGATCTCCATGCCAGGAAACACCGCTGCATGACCAAGATCCTTCATCTTATAGGCAGTCCGGAGGACTGCCTTGGCCTCCTTCACGGCCTCCATGGATGGAGTTGTGATCAGAAGGTTGTCCACATAGACCAAGACGGCGGCGAACCGCTCAGGCGTCAGTCAGATAAAGAGAGAGGGATCTGTCTCGCTCTGTACAAATCCCGTACGAGTCAGAGTTCCTATAATCTCCTGGTTCCAGCACCGAGGAGACTGTTTGAGTCCGTGCAAGGACTTGCGCAAGCCCCAAACCTTGTTACCATCCTATGAGCCTGGTGGCTAAGCTACGTAAGTCTCCTCATCAAGAGAGCCATGGAGAAAGGCATTGTTTACATCCATCTATTACAGTTTCCAGTCAGTTCCCAGTCATGCTGAGCCACCACACCGAACAGACCCCAAGCAGAGGTCATGCGGCCGAAAGGGGAAAAATTGTTAGCGTAATTGATTCCCTCAATCTAGGAATACCCCTTGACAACCAACCGAGCCGTGTGACGAGGGGGGAGCTCTGAGTTGCAAGTGCACATGCCTCAGAGGGGGGAGCTCTGAGTTGCAAGTGCACACGCCTCAGAGCTGGGTCGGATGACCACAAGGTCAACTGCTGCGTTACAAGCGATGCAAACTTGCAAGTGACCAGATCGTGCCCTACAAGGCACGCTGGATGTACCTTTGTGTGATCTGTGCGGACACTCAGGCCTAGGCCCTTTGTGCCGGGATCACCACTCGCAATACTCCAAGTGGAGCACCCAAGTGCGGGATTGGACACTCGTTGGACTCCGGAGACAAGTGGTCAACGACAACCACCAGGCTGACGCAAGTAACTTAGGCTCGAGGAGCTCACCTCAGGCTTAGAGACGGGCGTGACCACATCTTTTGGGGACTGGGATAAAGGGGCAGGCGATGCAGTGTGAGGATACTGATGCTGAGATGTTGGTAAAATGATGAAGGACACAGGGATGGCTGTAACAGCAGAGGGAGATGCAGGATCATGCACAGAGGTAGGAGAACTGGTGGACATGGGTACAGAATCATGGGTGCATGTGGGGTGTGAGGGAACAAGGGTAGAGAAAGGCTAGGCTGGAGAGGCCTCTTGGCCGACACTATGATCGTTGGGTCTTCAAGAGCAGGAGACCAAGAAGTGGAGGGGGCTTAATCAGACACATCAGCCGGACGAGAGGTGCTCGCAAGCCCAGACTCCCCCATCCGTCGAGAAGCCTCACAGGCAGAAACATGCGTAACAGGCATTGACGTGATAGAATTCAGGTCACGGTAGGTGAGAGACTCAAAGAACAGCGCGATGCGTGACTCAATGATGCAACGACGGACGGGGTCCCAGAAATGCTGGCGTTAAACTACGAGAAGATGCCTACAAAGGCACACAAGCAACCCCGCGGGGAGACCTTGGACCCTAGCTGGTCCTCAGTGTACCACACAGAAGCTACGGACCCCCGGACACAAGCGAGATGCAAATCAGCACGGTGGCCAAACCAGCGCTCGTATGGTGTAGTGTGGTCTAGAAGGGGACCGTTCGGAGGGCAGTTCTAGACCCGCGTCACGTAGGCGAATCCTTCAAATGCGAAGGATTCTGGGAGACTGCACTCAGACCGCATCGCACAAACCGCATCCTCCATGGTACGGTTCGAGCGCTCAGAGACACCGTTCTGCTGAGGAGTAGTAGGAGCGGAAGCCAAGTGAAAACCACTGGCTTGGCAAAGAAACTGTCCATCTCGCCAATAAACTCGCCCCTGCAATCCAAACAAAATGTGTGCAGCGTGTGACGGGACTGACGCTCAGTCATCACTAGCAAGAGACAAACCACGAGAGCGACACCACCGCATCCTGGTGAAGTCATCAGTTAGGGTCAGGACGTATCGGCCCTGATCGGACAAAGACTCGACAGGGAGAGGACCGAGACGGTCCGAATGGACTAACTCAAGAGGGTGAAGAGCTCGAGAACGAGAGTCAAGGTAGGTGCAACGATGCAACTTACCCTAAGTGTAGAACAGACAGTCAGTCTTGGGTGGCCTCTTGAAAGAGATTGCGTCAATACCGAGTGCGAGCTGTGTCCGAATGAGCTTCGACACAGTGTCAGGGCCCACATGATACATGCCATAATGTAGTAGTTGCTGGTACTCATCAGAGAGTCCCATTAGTGTGCAGGCACCTACAGAAAGTAAGTTGAGGTCAAGGTCAGGCACGAAAAGCACCTCGGAAAGGTAGAGGGGGCCAGATGGACCATCGAAGTACACAACCCCAACACCCTGGACCGGCAACAACTGACCAGAGCCGGTGCGAATGGAGCGAAAAGATGTAATAGGACCGAGGACAACAAAGTCACTACGACGACACGTCACGTGGTGAGTGGAACCAGAATCGATGATCTAGGTGCCACCAGGATCATGACCGGAGGACGTCACTGTGCAACGGGAAATGAAGCACTCGGCCTCAGACAGGCGCTTAGCAACATGTCAGGAGGCACAACGAACGGCACAAAGGTGAGACTTATGAATCCAATCGCTACTGTCAAGCCCATCATCATCACATGCCAGCTGTCCCCCACCACACGAGTAATCACAAGCTACAAGAACAGACAAAAAAATAGTTTGTGAACCACCCGGCTGTGACGACAGTCTCGCACCTCCCTGTAAGCGTAAAGCAAGAAAATGATGGAGCTCAGCAATGGTGCGGTCACATGGTTCCAGGTTGCCACTGCTCGCCGATCAGGAAGCGGGAATAGCTGCGGGAACTACTGTGGGAACGACTACGGTTGTGGTCGTCGCGCGACCAGAGGCTGTGCTACTCAACGCGGACCGCAATGTGTGGGGAGCATGAAGACCGCGAGTGATCTATGCCCAATCAAGCGGCTGCTAACACTCTGTGTAGCGATGAGCGCCTCCACAGTTGTAGCAGTGAACAGTATGTCCACTGTTACTACCTGGTGACTACTACAACTGTGACTGTTGTTGGCCCGAACTATGCCTCTTTTTGCCCTTCTTTTCTTGTTCCACCGCTGCCACACCCTGCGTCTGAGTCAGGGTAATCAGGGTGGAGGAAGAGGAGGATGTGTCAGAGGATGGAGGAGCGGACTGTGAGAAGGGCGTCGGTGGTGATGCGATGACCGCTGCAGCAAGGGGACTCTCCTGATGGGCTACGGCTGCCTCACGGCCGGAAGTCACCGGGAGAAAAAGCTGATGTGCCCAAGGAAGAAGCTAAAGGGAGGTGGAGAAGGGCTCGAGCACGGCGTCACTGTACCTTGGGAAGATGTTTGCGTGCTCAAGATGAACTCCGAGCATAATCATACGGAGCGCCCACAACTGTGTACCTCCTGAGGTCCCAAGGCGCGTGTAGATGTGCATGGCCCGCCGCTAGTAGTCGGCTGAGGGCTAGGCAGGTCCTGACGAAAAGAGTGAAAGGCGCGAATGTGAACCGCGCAGGTGGCATACATCTCTGCAGCAAGCAGGGACAATGCGAGGTCCCAGCCCCCACGTGGATCAGCACCCGCGCTTGTGCCGGCCTCTCCAAGGAACGAGCGGAAGTCTACGATGGTCTCGCGTAGCATGGCGTAAAGGAGTCCGTACATTGCCCTAGCCACTTTCAGCACCTGTGCGTGATCCGTAACCTGGTACGGACTATGATAGTAGGGCCATACTCCCTCTAAAGTGGCCCAGACTTGGAAAAGAATCTCCTAGTAGTCAAAGCCGTCTTCGCTGACATATCGTGGAGGCGGTGTCTCGGAGTCCTTGGGTTGCCGCTCCATAGGGAGAGCAATCACAGGTTGAGAAGGATGAGGAATGGGGACGATACCACGACGAGGAAAGCCGTTAGGATAGCTTGGGTAGGAATCAGGCGAGGATCAGATCTCCGGGAAAAAGGAACCAGATGTGCGTGGGGGCCAAGAACTTGTCTGAAGCTGGCGGAGACGCTCCTGAAGCACGCTAATCTCACTCTCGTGAGTACCATCCTCCAAACCTGGCATGTAAGGGTCCTCATCCAAAGGATCAAGAGGTGGCAGGTCGCGTCCTGCTCCTGTCATCGGTGCAGATGCTGATTGCTGTGCAGAGGGTATGACACCGCCGACTCCCTCGAAGGTCTGCCGTGGGGCCGTGGACTGACCACGAAGAAGCTCACTGAGCGTACGGATGGCATCACTCACATACTGTTGTAGACAACGCATCTCATCCTCCTGGCTCCATAGGTCCTCAATAGCCTGCGAGTGTGGGCTCATGATCCCTAGAGAGGAGGAAGAGGGATCTAGTGGTCCTTTGCCTTTGTCACCGGTCGGAGCCATGTCAAACTGATCGGATTTCAAAAGCGACAGCGTTTCTTGAGGAGTTGAAACGTGAAGGAAAAATGATGTTTTGACCCCGAAATTACTGACGTCAGCAAAGCCAATTATGACATTAGTGTTTTTTACGCCAGCAAAACAATGCTAGCGTTTTTCTACACTGGCGTATTTTACGCCAGAAGGTTTTTTTTCTTAGAGATGGGAAGCCAGAAACGGCTGCTATTGCTACCCGGTGCTGCTGCTACTGCTAAGCATGATTGCTGAAGCTAGAAACTGCCACAGCTCACCCGGTATGTGGTGGGAATTTCGTGGTGATGTCGCTGCTCCAAACAGCTACAACAAGTCCCAAGATACGGCGGCAGCGGTGACGCTCATTGCTGCTGCCAGTCCTGCGTCTCTATGGCGTAGCTTAGCGAGAGAGGTCTCGCTAATTTGATACCATGAAAAACTGCTAGGAAGCTTCCTAACCTTGCTAGTGCTGACGTGGCAACATTGTCCAATAAGATGGCGCAAGAGAGAGTGAACAAATGACAGGAAGGGTGTCGCACGCGGCAGTGCAATGTCTGTCCTAAAACCGGCCCAAAAACATTGTTTTGGTCGTAACTCTGCGTAGACAAGTCAGAATGCTATGTTGTCTTAACCTAAACGTGAATGATCTCAAGCCGGATGCTATGACTGGTCACATGCATGCATCCAGCATCAAACGGTGGACACACAATGTAAAACATGCAAATCGGGCCCATGGGCAGTCCACCGATGAAATCGTACAGGCTTCAGGAAAACTGCAGAAGGTCCTAGACAGCATCCAGGACTCTGGGGTGGTCGTCGGCCAGCACCGAGTAGGTGGTCCATCACCAAACGACGCACCGGCGCCACCTGGGTCCGCATCCGGGATCTGCACAGGCATGGACACGGCCGAGTGGTGACAGAAACTATACAGGTTGACGGGAACGTCGCAAATCACAACACAACACACATGCCCTAGTCCGGCATCGATTGGTGGAGAGAAAATGCGAACACGTGCAAAGCGGGCCCACGGCCAATCTACCAAAAAAACCCTTGAAGGTGTAGAAAAGTAGTTACTGGCCCTAGCATGTCCTGACACATGGTAAGAGCTGCATTTGGACTACGGATGAGTGGACGACCACGTCACGGTATCCCGGCACCAGCTGGTTCGACGTCACATATGTGCACAGGCATGAACATGGCCGAATGGTCATAGTCACCTGTATTTACATATTGCATCAGTTCACATCACAATAGTGCCTCATGACGTGATGGTACACATGTACATACACATGCAAAACTGACACAAGTGCGTAACAATATACTCAACAGTATGCATGCACATGTCGTACTCTGAGGCACCCTAACACAAAGGAAAAAGCCTGACACAATCAATGACCATTCCAAACGTTTTGCACACCAATGCCTTGGTCGGGAAGTCAGCTTCCTGCAGGTCCATGTAAGCCTAGATGATGGATAGCACCTTCTACTCCACAAATTCATGTATAAAATTGTGCTCAAAGGCAATGTGCTTTGTGCGTATATGAACCACACCAGAATTCTCTACAATGGAAAGCACGCTCTGGTTGTCATAACGTAGTATGATGGAAGACACATAATGATGCAACTCATCAAACAAGCACTACAGTCGCATTGTATTAGCAACTCCAACTCCCTGTGCAACGAACGTTACCTCTGACATGTAATGTGTTATGTAGCCCTACTTGCCACTTTGCCATTATGTAATAGTGTTGTCAGCAGCAACATGTAGCCTGTCTGAATCCTCCCATCAAGACTTGGCATTGTTACTGTCTGTGTAGCTGTCAACGACCACCAAACACTGTCAACGAAAGTAAAGCCTGAGGTACGGCGTGAAGACCACAAAGGGTACCACTCACAAAGGCGCATGCAGGACTCTTGCCCATGGACACTATGGAAATTGCGTAAGGAGGTTGACAGGGAAGGCAATGTTGGATCGAGGGGTCGTGGCCAAGTGCATGAGAGAGCCAATGATCTACAAGTACAAGGTCTCCCTCAATTGTGCTAGACCATCCACCTTCAAGGCATCCTGTCCATCCGGTGTGATGGGAATGGAGGCTATGGAAACCGTACCCAGGAGGTCTATGAACCGCTCCCCCTGAACCTGAGCAGTGTGCACCTAATGAAGCAGGTGTGTCCGCAACCAGTGGTCATGCTCAATCTCCAGCTGAGGAATATGGCTATAGGACTGATTTCTTTCACCCTCTAGGAACCTTGAGGACTGCCTTTGCCTTCTTCATGGCTTCCATCAAGGGAGAAAATTTCAAGAGGTTGTTAACGTAGACCAAGATGGCAGTGAAGTAGTCAGCTGTCCATCGGGGGAAAAGAGATATAGATATAGATATAGACATAGACATAGACATAGACATAGACATAGATATAGATATAGATATAGATATAGATATAGAGATAGATATAGATATAGATATAGATATAGATATAGATATAGATATAGATATAGATATAGATATATATATA
>SZWC01005106.1:37320-86308 GCA_023375785.1 Penium margaritaceum | reverse complement strand
AGATATAGGTATAGATATAGATATAGATATAGATATAGACATAGATATAGATATAGATAAAGATATAGATATATATACAGATATAGATATAAATATAGATATATCCAATTGGAGTGTACCAATCCTCATGTGACTGTCAAGGGTCCCAACACACAGTCTCTCCTCTCTCCGCTCTACCATGATGCATCTGTGTACATGCAAGGAAAGTGAATTGGGGAGCACTACGCAAGCGTGGATGAAGTGGCGGAGCTGGCCTCCAAGGCAGAATAGAGCATCCTGAAGCACAAGGGTGCACCACCACAAGGGCAGGAGGGTTGGTACGACAAACCAGACCACCACACATGGACGAAGATGACGATGAAGTAGCTAAAGCGGGTGGATGAAGGTCTGTGATGGAAGAAAAATTAGAAAGAGGAGCGATGATGGAGCCATTGGGAATGAGGATAGCGTGAACTGAAGGCATGCTCACCTCTCCTGTAGTAGTGTCTCCAACTGAAATCACACTCGGAGCTCATACAGGATCCTCCTCGAAGATGGATGTGCGAGATCTTGATAGTGGGAAGCTCATGCCGATGTTAGTGGTGCTCCCCTTCGCGGACAGTCGCTCCTATGCTGCCATCACCCCCCACTACAGCATCTCTACTTGCTCATGTAAGTAAGCCGTAAGATGCCTCGGACATGCGAAGGTGGCCCATGTCTGCCTCGCGTTGGACCAACTCTGTCTCAGCAGATGCTACACGCGCAGACTAAAGAAATTGCAAGTACAAATCCATCTACATCTCTACTGCTGAAGAAAATAGAGCCGGTGTCGCTGCATCCACTTACGGGTCAACCCAAACTCGAAACATGCTGAGATGCTGGACAATCAGATGCATCTAAAGGTGTCGCATCCCGACCTCAACTCGTGTCTGTCAGAAGAGGAGGGATGAGCGGATGCGTGCCGAGAGAGAAGGAGAAGGTAGAGTTGTAAGAGTCTGTGGAGTATGTAGAAGTATTCTCCGTGCAGGTACTGCCACTCTCAGTGTTGATGTGATAAGCAGGATCACCAAGAGATGAACACGCGAGGGCAGAACTGAGCTCCTGCTGACTAGGGGACTCCATCCGCATGGTCTGATCTGTTGCATTGTCCTCAGGCGCTGGTGTAGTGGACACATCTGTGCAGGAATCTAGCACAATGACTGATCCAATGCCAGTCAAGACAACGAGCAAGCTCCATTGGTGCTTGCACATCGTCTCACCGAGAAGACTAGTCGCAGTCACCTGCTTGATGATAGAGAAAGGATCATCACCTGAGTGTGCCATGTGTGACGTTGCTCCTTTGTGTGTACGGGAACCCGTAGATTCTGGGAATATGGGTGACTCCTAATTCTGAAGGTGGTCCTCAGGTAGCATCCATGACAAGGTCAAGCCTGTTGTATCTCCTGCAGCATATATCCCAGTGACATCTCTCAGTAATGCTGCTCTCAAGAATGCCATCACGTCCAAAAGACAAGCCGATCCACTCTGCTTCCACACTAGAACCGCTACCAGGCTGGTGTGCACCTGCTCCACCAACTCCCCCGGAAGTCCGCAAGAGACATCCCAGGTCATGCGGGGCTCCTCTACCACCACCGCGCCATCACCAGTCGAAGCCGCGAGTCGAACCACCCAGGGATTTGAGGCTTGCACCCTCTTGATACAATCTACTGCTGTAGAATGTCTGGCTCCTTCATCAGCGTGGAAGTCGACCTCAATGACACGCATGTCTCCTGCACTACAACCGATGCTGGGCTGGTGTGAGCCAACTGCACCAACTTCCCCATAAGTTTGCACTAGGTATCCCAGCCTGTACGAGGCTCCTCTGCCACCATTGGGCCACCACCGGTCGCAGCCGCGAGTGGCACTGCATAGGGACATAGGGCCTGCACCGCTCCTCATATAATGTGCTACTGCAGAATGTCCGGCTCCTGCCCCGGCGTGGATGTCAACCTCGACGACTCACATGTCTCCACCATCAAAACCATATTTGGATCTGACTCCATGTCATGTGTCAACACATGGCATCCGCATCTGCATGAGGTGACTCCGAGATGCTGCTCAGAGATGAAGGTGCTGACCCTGTTGATATCCATGTGGCTTGTTGTCGGCGATAGCCAATCTCCCCCTCGACAGGATGAGCAATGGTAGCACTGGGAGCGGACAAGCTCTCTGAGTTCTGTCCAGCAGCGACTACGACCCCGTGCTCGAGACGGACCAGAGAAAGATGAATCATCCAAAGGAAGCGTAGTAGAAGAATGGAGGCCTGAGAGAATGGTAGCCGCTCAGGATGGATCAGAGGGTGAAGCTCAAGAAGCATCCTGAGGTTATGCGGAAGAAGGAGATACAGAAGAAGGCAGGGAAGCCATCGGCAGACTCATGGAAGAAGCACGCTTGGTGAAGACAAGGTCACATAGTTGTTTCATCATCCGCTTCAGGCCATGGATCTAGATGAGCATGACCGCCAAGGGTTCTGTGAGTGGACCCTCCAACGCCGGCAGATCCTCATCCAGAGGAGGACGTGTGCTCTCAAGGGACCAAAGCCAAGGCGGATGCCAGCCCCAAGGTCACGTCCAGCATCAATGCCAACTGTGAGGTCCATCACCACAGTAGTACCACGCAAATGCACAAGATGCCTGTTGCCATGTCGGAAAACTTATCTCGGTCGCCTTACAATGGGGTTGCGGAGAGCACCTACTCCCAACGCTAAAGCACCAAGCCACGGGAGACTAGGACATTGTCAGATACCGTCACTGTGACGAGTCGTAGTGCTTGGCTCAACAATCGTGACCTGACCAGGCGAGCTGCAATGCCACAACACGTCCGGAGGAGCATGCGGCTGACCGGCTACTATTGTCTTTGTAGTTGCTGTCGTCAACCGATGGCAGTGGCCTTGGGCCACTTTTGTACCAAGTGTAGCTGCTCTAGTGACCCCTCTTTTTTTTGGTTCACCGGATACCCCGATGATTTCTCAAGGACCCCTACCTCTGGATTTTCACCGGTTCCCCTTCTCTTGGGTACCTTATCCCCTTTTTTTTATTTTTCTTTTGTTCACCGTTTCCCCTTGTGATATGTCTGAGACCCTTCTTTTCCTTTCCCTTTTTCTTTTCTAGAAACTGCCACCTTCGATGCAGGTCCTCCTGCCGCCGCTGCTGATGCTAACGCCCAACAGCACCAGCTCCTACACGCGGTTGTTGTGCGCTGCTCAACGCCCTTGTGGCGTTCCTATGCAGTCACTTAGCGCTCCCTCATACTGCTCTCGGCATGGTGCCACGTGGCGCGTTCTCTTTGCATTTTGCCCGTTATGCTTCTGCTACTCACACGCCCCCCTGTGCTCTGATACCAAGATAGAATTAACTAGGGCATGCAGGCCCATACAAAAACCGCCATGAGCTCTGTGTGTGAGAGGCAGACAATGAAGGCCAAATCTGGCTAAGTCTAAAATGCATTAAGAAGAAGAAAAATGTACAAATGAGCTCCTAGCAGGCTTATAGGGGTGCCGGCAGCTGCCTGCATTGGGCCCCATCATCCCCGCTGAGCCAAAACGACTCAACAGGGAGAGCACACTGCATACACCACAAAGAACACCAAAGTTTTTCTCCTCAAGGAACCAGAATAGCTCTCTGAGTGCCCGGGTCTTGACCACTGAGAAAAAACGGGCAGTGCTAGAAACACTCGGAATCAGCGTCCGGACATTGTAAATGGCTTTCCGAACATCAAAAGCACTACTACAGTCATCGGGTCTCTTCGTCGCACCGGTATAGCCTACCGAGTGCGCGGGTCTCAACCCACCAAGAAACGTCTCCTAGCTCCCGCCAGGCCAACCAGGCTGCCAAAACGCATCGACTGTATCTCACCGACGTTGTCGTAGGTGCTGGAGAAGTCTCGAGACACTCTGGAGGCCCGTTGTGCTGCCAGTCTCTCCTCTACCCTATACCACCAACGTGGGATATATGGGTAATCCATCAGCATCGCTTGTGACGTGTAGAAGCCACACAAACCAACAAGTTGGTAGCCACTGTGTGAGGCAAACTGATGTGGCCACAACATGACTGATGTGTGCGAGGGGAGCAGTGGCCATAAGAACTACTAAGACCTGCACTGGCGAACACGGAGGGTGTGTACAGCTGTGGGAGATGTTGCTGCTACCACCGCCACCATGATGTGGATGCATGAAGGTAGATACTATGTGAGGTGCGATGCAATGGCCACAGTGTGGCCAACGTGTGCGTAAGAAACGGATGTTGGAGCACGACCGAGAAGGGTGCGCACATTGGTTGAGATGCTGTTGGTGTGTGTGGCTTCCACCCATCATGAGCGACGGCCAGGAGAGCAGTGGTAGAGGAGAGCGCAACGACATGATCCCCGATGCGGACCCCGGAGGCACTGGCGCGTTGGCAGGTGGTGGACCACCCACTCGAAGCTGACCGACGACTACCCCAGCGTCGTGGATGCTGTCTCGGACCTTCTACAGTTTTTCTACAGCCTATCCTTGATGCGGACGCAGCTGGTGCCGGAGCACCAACGAGTGGTGGCTCCACCTACCAGCAACTGCCAGAGAGCCACCACAACGTCCTGGGTGCTTGCCGGGATGCTTTGCAGTTTTTCGGCAGACGCTAGAGTTTTCTCGATGGACTGGCTCTTGAGCCCAATTTTCATATTTTGCATTTTCTTTCCACTGATTGGTGCTGGAATGCGTGTTACCCGTCATAGCCTCTAGCTCAAGATTCTGCATCTCTAGGTTCAAACAGCATAGCGTTCTGATTTGTCTACGTCGAGTTATGGCCAAAACAGTGTTTTTGGGCCGGTTTCAGGACAGACCTTGCACCGCAGCGTGCCACACCCGTCATGCGTTGCGGCAGGTATTTATGATGTGGACCTGTTACTTGTTATCTCTCTCTACAAGTATGTTTAGTTTTAAGCTTCGTGACACAGTGTACGAGTCCCTACCAAGACCCTTGCAGTTTTGTGCATGACTTGTGACTGTTGTCACACACTGACTGAGCGCTGACACTGAGTTAAGTGGCAAGCGCTTAGGAAGGTTCTAAGAAGTTTCTCATGGTATCAGAGCAGTGAGACAGTTCTTGCTGAGTTACGCAGCAAAGCAGCAGTAGTGAGTGTCGCTGCTCCAGTTGAGTCACTGAGAACTGTCGATGTCACCCGACTACGGTGGACGTCACCTGCTTCAAGCACGTGAGAGTGTAGCAGCAGCTGCTGCCAGCAGCAGTAGTAGCATGCGGCAAATAGAGCAGGCGGCAGTCACCACCAGCTGCTGGCATCGGCACTAGCAGCAACTGCAACAAGCGGCAGCGGACAGCAGCAACAGTGGCAAGCAGCGAGTAGCGAGCGACGAGCGGCGAGCTGCGAGAAGCGAGCAGCCAGCAGCAGCAGCAAGCAGTAGCGAGCAGCAGCAGCAGGAGCTGCACCAGCAGCAGCAGCTCCTACGGGAACAACAGCCACTGTAGCAGCATCAGCAGCAACATCAAGAGCAGCTCGTAGCAGTAGTAGACGCCGCTGCAGTAGCAGCAGCAAACTGCAGTTGCAAAAGCAGAAGTAGTAGTAGAAGCAACCACAGCAGTAATAGTAGTAGCAGCGGCAATGACAAGTAGCTATAGTAGCAGTGGCGGCGACCAGCAGCCGTAGCAGTAGCAGCGACGACGAGCAATTACAGTAGCAGCAACGGCGGCAGCAGCGACGGTAGGCAGCAGGCGCAGTAGCAGCAGTTGTAGTAGTAGCATCACCATACGGCAGCAGCAGCAGTAGCAGCATCGGCGGAAAGCAGCTGCAACGTGCGCACGCATTGGCACATGCATGCAGCAGAAGCAGCACCAGCGCATGTAGCAGCGGCAGCCAAGGGGGCAGCAGCTTCTGCCGCTGCAGCCATTGCAGTGGGCAAGAAGCTACCTTGCAGCTTCCCACTGCAAGGAAGGTTGCCGTGGGGCGAGCTCACAGTGAGCCCGCGGTAACCTCACAGCAATCGGCAAGGCCGCTGATTGGCGACACAGCAAATCGGCGAGCTCCTCCGATTGACGAGCTCGCTGAAGGCGAGGGTCAAGCGAGACACAAGAAAAAGAGAAAAGGGGAGAGGAAGGACAGGGGGGTCCTTGACTGGGGTATTCGTGAAAGGCCCCGAGTAGGGGTACACCACTCACGCCGAGCGTTCGGTGAATCCAAAAAAAAATAGAGGGGGGATGTGTGCCTCCTTCTCCCTTTGTTTTTGGGAAGGGAGTTTTTGGTCTTTTTTTGTTCTTTTACCTTTTAGTTTGTTAATACCTTGGCGGATGATGTGACGACGGCCGATGCAGGAGCTACGCCTAACGATGTGCGTGCTCCCACGTTAGCTGGTGTGGAGACAGCTGTCATGGTGCCAGGAGCAGCAGTAAGAGGAGAGATTGACAGAGATATTGATGCTCGGTCCAAAGCATACGCCCAGGTGGTTCTGACAGATAGTGCTGGGCAGCAGGAGAAAGTGATGGAACGCAAGGACGAGGCAGAATTCCTCTATGAGGATCAGTCGTTAGTCGTGGAGCGGTCGGACGCAGGGTCGGAGGCAGACGTAGAGGCCCAGTGCACTACCGTTCTTGCAGTAGTCATGGCCTGAGCACGACATGGCTCTTCGGTGACAGCAGGTGTCCGTGTGTGCGCCGTGGAGGATGCAGAGCGAGCTGCAGACCTCCAACTCTTCGTTGCTCTGACCGGTGTTGCTGACACCGTAGCGGTTTCAGCTGACAACACATCTACTCTCGTCTGAGCTGCAGTTCCTGTATCCAAGTGCTTATTCTCCATGGTTGACAAGCAGGAGGCAGTCGTGGCTGGAGCGGAGGCACACGTGCAGTGTCTCATGGCCAAGCTCCGGGAGGCCAGCCACTGCCATTACATTGTGGATGTTCCAGTACGACGGATTGTCCAGGAGTGTGTGGAGGATGTACACAGGCGTCTCGAGGCAGCTGAGTGGTCTCTACAGGGTGCACGTCTCGGACAGGTGGATCTCGAGCAGAAGGTGGATGATGGGTGTTGAAGATTGCTCCTTTGCAACGATGGGAGGCGCCACCGAACCGCCAGAGAGAGGAAATTCCTTGTCATTAGATCTGGCAACTTGAGGATTGCCCCTAAAATTTGACAAGTCGCTGAATCCGGTGGACGTTGTTTCACCAGAATCAGAAAAGCAACCAGGGAGATATGGACTTCCAAAGTTGGGATGTGCGGGCGACTGTGGGAGCCGGCCGCAGTTTGACTTCTAGTGAATAATCGACCGGAACGAGTAACAAAATGCCATCTGTGGATTTTGCACCGGAAGAGCTGCCGAGGCGACTGGTGGATGATCCGTAGGATTTCGGGAGTGTAGTTTGTTACTGAGGGACTTAGCCAAAATCGTGGCTCGGAGTCCGAAACTCAGTAGTACAATTTGTTACTTGGGAACTTGGTCAAAATTATGGCTACAGGTCCACAAACAGGTTTCGAACCACATCAATCCTCATCACCAAACACGATGAATAAATCATCAAAACACACCCCTTAAGTGCGAGGAGTACCGCCACTACATCTCCAAAATGGCGTTTTGATGGGTCCTTGATGTGTGAGGGCGCCTCGGCGGGCAACGTGGTGCGCGCCGCCCACTGAGCGGCTGATTTGGGGTGCTCCGCTTCAGCTGACGTAGCGGGAGCTACGATGATTCGAATCATGCACGGTTTGGTGCGTTGGAGAGCTCATGAAAAGCCCTACAAATATTTGGATCATGTCCATGTTCAAAACCCTAATGCAAAATCGCGTTCTTCCCTTCCCAAAAGAGACTTTCTCACATTTGTCTTCAAATGACAGAAACATAGCGTGAGGCGACCAGAAAGATCACGCTTAGACTCAAAACCACCCGCACAAAACAAGCCGTGAGCACAGAAGACCCAACGGGCCACGTTGGAATTGCACCATGGTTTCTGACAAAGGGTTATGGGTCCACTGTCCTGACCTGTCAACAAATCGTTCAAGGCTTTCGCAGCGGACGGGATCGTTGTCGGCGACGACATCGTCGTTAAGCTCTGAGGTCCCAGGGTTGAAAACTGCACAAATGGCGTAGAAAGAGACACAATCCATCCAGAAGTATGCAGGTGGCTACGGATTATGGAGGTGGCACTTCGAGCTGTACCTTGCGCATAAGGGGCTGCTGAAGGTAATAAAGGGAATGGAAGTCCTCAACGAAGTGTCAGCAATGGAAGCGCAGAAGGAGGCCTTTGCAAAGGAGAACACTGATGCGCTCATGTTGCTTGCGTCCGAGACGGCCGAGTCGCAGTGGGGCTACTTCCAGGGCTGCAAGCTAGCAGGCGAAGCTTGGCAAAAACTCGGTGCCATCCATCAATCCAAGTCGCTGGCGAACAAAATCTTTGCAATGAAGTGACTCCTGACTGTGCGAATCGAGGAGGGAGATGATGTCATCACCGCCATGCAGCAGATCGAGTTGCTCGCCTCACAGTGCAATGACGTGGGGTGGAAGATCGACACGGAACTGCACGCGACGGTCCTCCTCATGGCCCTTCCTAACAGTTGGAGCCCTCTCATTACAGTCTTGGGAGGATAGGTAGAGGACAAGCTCACCTATGGCGCAGTCACAGAGTACATCCGCAACAAGGCGCGGTGAAGGAGCTGCGGGGAGTCTTCGTCGTCCTCATCAGCACTTGTCACCAAAACGCATGGTGGTAGAAGCGGGGCCAAGGGAGGTGGCGGACATGGAGGCGGCAAGAAGGGCGCCAAGAAGAGTGCGTGTAAAAATTGCGGAAAGGAGGGTCACTGGGCCCGTGAGTGTCCCGAGGAGGCAAATGCCAGCAGCAAGGACACCAGAAGGCAAGAAGGCGCTCCTCAATGGCACTCAAAACCACTACCTCAAGAAGGCCAATCGACGATGCCTTGACTCCGGAGCGGAGGAGCATACCTAGGTCAAGAAGGTCGGGTTCATCAATTACACCAAGTCTAGCAAATCCATGGTGGTCGCAAACGACGAGGTCAAGCCGGCGGCAGGCCAAGGAGACATGGATGTGGAGGTGGTGGTTGGTGGGAAGCGGGTACAGCGCGTCATCAAGGACGTGTAGCACGTACCCGGCTTGGCTGACATTCTAAGAATCACCCGCCTGACTGACAAGGTGTAGGAAGTGCTCTTTAGGAGAAGAGGGGCAGTCGTGCGGAAGGACGGTGGCGGCGAGCCACCGGTGGCGGCGCAAGGGAGGTCTCTACATCGTGGAGACCAAGGTGATCCCCGCGGCGACAAACTCAGCTGACTTGCAGGCTCGCACCGTCAACCTGGCCAAAGGAGGAGGAGCTGATCTGGAGCTCTCGAACCGACGACTGGGGCATTCCTCACTCGCAGTCGTGAAGGAGATGGAGAAGCATGAGCTGGTACGCGGCCTCCTAATTGACAGTGCGGAAGAGGCAACAGATGCAGCAAAGCACAAAAGTGTGAGCCTTGCATTTTGGATAAGGCGCGGCGCAAACCATTCAATGAGAACGTGAATCGCGCCTCGAACCTGCTGGAGGTCATGCACAACAACGTGTGCAGGCAATTCAAGATGGCGTAAAAAAGCGGCGCGCATTACTCCATCACCTTCATTGATGACTACACCAAAAAACTCTACGTGTCCTTCATGAAGCGGAAAGGCAAGGTCCTGGACCGGCTGAAGGAG
Organism: Penium margaritaceum; assembly: GCA_023375785.1. Classification (NCBI taxonomy): domain Eukaryota; kingdom Viridiplantae; phylum Streptophyta; class Zygnematophyceae; order Desmidiales; family Peniaceae; genus Penium; species Penium margaritaceum. Next base: position 76,628 of record SZWC01005106.1, on the reverse strand, counting down.
TATGTTGCCGTGGTGGAAAGGCAGACTGACCAAAAGGTCAGAGCGCTATGCAGCCAAAACGACGGAGAGTACGTGGGTTGTAGTGGGTGGATGAAGCAGCAGGGCATAAAATGGGTACGAACTATGCCGTATTGCCTCAATCAAATGGCGTAGGAGAGCGGGCAAACCAGACGCTGCTGAACATGGTACTGACCATGTTGGTGGATGCATAATTGTCGCAAAGCTTCTGGGGGGAAGATGTGCTTACGACGAGCTACACCATCAACCTCATTCCTACAGCGGTGCTGAAGGGCAAGAGCGGCTAGAAGATGCCGCAAGAGGTTTGGACCGGGTGCAAGCCAAGTGTGGCACACCTGAAAGTGTTTGGGTGCAAGGCGCACGCGATGGTGCAGGCTGCGCAGAAGCGCGACATCAAGCTGGAGTTGCGGACAAATTTGTATCTCTTCCTTGGCTATGAGAACATGCAGAATGCGTGCAGGCTCTACGACATGCACAAGGAGGAGGTAATCTGCAGCCAAGACGTCGAGTATGACGAGCAGCAAGGCTACATCAGCAGCAATGACGTGGGCATGGTGGACTCTCCAAAGACGGGGGAGAGGTTCCAGCTCCTTGACTATGAGAAGGAGCCGGCAGACGCCAAAGTTAAGGATGCGACATCACAGCACGAAGGTACACCAGCGGTGGCAGCCAATGCGGAGGAATCCGATGATGATCAAGCTGATGAGGATATCCACCGAAAGGATCCAACAGACGAGGCACCTAGGGTGCCAAGGCGTGCACTCCCGGCAGAGTATGCATCGGGCATCGGTGGAAAATCCACCAGACGCGCCGGTCGTTTGGGCGATGTTTCGCCGGAGCGAGAGGGATCCTTGGGGAGCTGTCCGGTCAATGATTCAGCAAAGTGTACTAAGTCGGAGGGATCAAAGCAAAGTGACGATGCGCCAACAAAACTACCGTGCTGCTGCGGAGGCCGTAAAAAGCGAGGAAGCGCTTCGACGCAAGCAATGGTCGATGGATCAGCATGATGCGGTGCATGCTCGATGCATCAACGGAGCCGACTACCATGCAATAGGCGCTTGCACGGCCCAAAGGGGATCAATGGGAAACAGCCATCAAATCGAAGCTGACGTCCATCACGGAAAATGATACGTGGGAGCTGGTTGGCAGGCCGAAAGATGGCAAGGTCATTGGCTCAAAGTGGGTCTTTAAGACCAAGTTCACAAAGGAAGGTGTGATTGACAAATACAAGGCGCGACTGGTGGAAAACGGATACGTACATCGTAATGGAGAGCACTACGATGAGACGTTCGCTCCCGTAGCCAAGTTCACAAACATCCGGGCGATCCTTGTCGCGAAGGACATGGAGCTCCACCAAATGGACGTAAAGACGGCCTTCTTCAATGGCATCATAGACAAAGAGATCTACATGGAGGTGCCGCATGGGGTGGAGGCGCCAAAGGGCAAGGTGTGTAAGCTGCAAAAGTCCTTGCATGGCCTAAAACAATCGCCTAGATGCTGGTACCAACAGATGGACAGCTTCATGGCACAACTCGGCTTCAAGCGCTGTGAAGCAGATCATAGCGTGTACGTGCGGCGCGACAAACACCTCCATGAGATCGTCACACTCTATGTGGACGACCTGATTTTGTGCTCAATGGATCTGCCAAGTCTACATCCGCTGAAAGAACAGGTGAGCAACAGATTTCAGATGTCGGACATGGGGGAGCTGGAGTACTACCTCAGGGTGAGCATCATGCGGAACCGGAGGACGCTCACGCTTGAGCTGGGGTAAGGAAATAAGCGGCCAAGGTGCTGAAGCGGTACGGCATGGAGGAATGCAAACCAGTTGACAGTCCGGTCTCCACGACCTGTGAACTGAGTGCGGCAATGGCGCCGCAAAAAAATGAACAGTGGGAGGATATGGCAGGGGTGTCCTACCAATCGGCGGTGGGCAGCCTCATGTACGCCATGGTGGCGACTCGACCGGACCTTGCCTACGCGGTGGGCCAAGTGAGCAGGTACTGGCAGGCGGTCAAGCGCATCCTCCGCTACCTACAGGCAGCGCGGCATGCGCGCCTGAGGTTCGGCGGCAAGGGGCGGGCGGACCCTTTGTGTCTAGTCTGCTACACGGACAAAGACTATGCTGGCGATGTGGACACGCGGACGTCTACATCTGGCTACGTGTTCTTCCTCGCTGGTGCAACCGTCTTGTGGTGCAGCAAGAAGCAAGACTATGTCGCCACCTTCACAGTGGAAGCAGAGTACATCACACTAGCCAAGGTGGTCAAGGAGGCGGCGTGGCTCTGCAAGTTGCTGGGGGAGCTGGGCGTGCCGCAGCAGGAGCCTACAGTGGTGCAAGAGGACAACATCCGCTCAATCTCACTGACCAACAGCCCGACGCAGCACAGGAGGACGAAGCACATCGACGTGTGTTATCACTATGAACGGGACATGGTTGAAAAGGGGCAGGTGGTACTGCAGAATTACAGCTCGCACAACATGCTTGCGGATTGCTTGACCAAAGCGCAACCCGTCGACTGGCACGCATTGAGCGTGGCTGGACTTGGGAAGACCAGCTATGATGGGCTGGAAGGCGCAGTGGAAGATGAGTAAGAGCAAACAGGAGCAGCGGGCATGGCAGGTGCAAGGGGGAGAATGTCAAAGATTCCTCTTCTACATGTCCAAGTGTGGTGACGGGAGGCGCAGCCGAGCTGCCAGATAGAGGAAATTCCTCGTCGTTGGATCTGGCAACTCGAGGATTGCCTTCTGAAATTTGACGAGTCGCTGAATCCGGTGGAAGTTGTTTCACCGGAATCGGACTAGTAACGGTGGAGATATGGACTTCCACAGTTGGGGTGTGCGCAGCGGCTCTGGGAGTAGCTACGGTCGACTTCTGGTGAATAATTGACCGGAACGAGTAATCAAATGTCATCTGGGGATTTTGCTCCGGAAAAGCTGCCGAGGCGTCCGGTGGATGATCCGCCGGATTTCAGGAGTGCAGTTTGTTACCAAGGGACTTTGCCAAAATCTTGGCTTGGAGTCCAAAACTCAGTACTACAGTTTGTTACTTGCAGACATCGTCAAAATTCTGACTGGAGGTCCACGAACAGGTTTCGAACCACATCAATCCCCATCACCAAACACGATGATTAACTCATCGAAACAGACCCCAAAGGCGCGAGGAACACCGCCTCTACACGTAGGGACATGTGCGCCTCCGGCATGGCATTTTGATGGGTGCTTGATGTGTGATGGCGCCTTGGCGGGCGACGTGGTGCTCGCCTCCGACTGAGCGGCTGATTTGGGGTGCTGCGCTTCGGCTGACGTAGCGGGAGCTACGGTGATCCAAATCACGCACGGTTTGATGTTGGAGAGCTCATTACTAGCCCTATAAATGTTCAGATCATGTCCATGTTAAAAGTTTCAGTGTAAAATTGCGTTCTTCCCTTCGCAAAAGTGAGTGTGTCTTGCATTTGACTTTAATTGCCAGAAAAACAGCGTGAGGCGACCAGAAAGCTCACGTTTAGACTCAGAACCACCCGCACAAAACAAGTCGTGAGCACAGAAGGCCCGTCGGGCCACGTTGGAAGTGCACCGCAGTTTCTGACAGTGGGCTGCGCACCAGGGGTCACGAGGAGCACCACGGCAGTAACCGCACCTTCGATGACCGCAACGTTGTCACGGATGCAGCTATACCTACACATGCCGATGTCCGGCCAGCAGTTGACCGCCGAGCGAAAGGTGTGCGACGAGTAGCAGGTACCTTCGCAGCAGCCGTTTCTACAGTCCCAGACAACTTATGTGGTGACTCATGGTCTTGCGCTCACGATCTACCAGCACCTGGTGGCCCGGCGGTACTTGAGTCGACGACTGACGCAGAGGGCGTCGACTTGTGCAACGAGCATGTACAACTCCACTCCTTCCTACGTATTGAGACCGCAAGGCTGTAGGAGGCTTTTGCTCCTACCAACGTGCACACTATTGAGGTCCACCGTCAGGTTCAATCCGCGACTGACCGCCTACATGCCGAAGAAGCAGTCAGCCGGTCGGTTGCTGCATCAGACCTCGTCGAGCTCCACACGCGCCTCGACGTTGCAGAGGCCGCGAGGTGATATGCAACTCAGTAGTTTGAGGCCATACAGCAAGCGATTGTTTTGGAGGAGGCCCTTAGCATAATACCAGTCACGTCAGTAGATGACGACAGCAACGACGACGACAACAACAATAATGACGATAGCGCCGGCGGTGCTCCGGGGTGAAGTTCTGTGCGAGCACATCCCACGAGTATCATCATCACCCTTGCTGCTGCTGTGCAGGGGTATGTGGCCATGGAGGATCTGTGCTTCCTCCTCAGGGATTGTGTTCGGAGCAGATATCAGCTTCACTCAAATTGTCAGCCTCTACAGCCCAGGGGGGAGTGTTGGAGTGTGGGCTTTGGCCTGCCTCTCTTTTGAGTACAGCAAGGTTACTTGGGATGCGGCATGATGCCAGGGTCGAGGCGATGCTGATCGAGACCCACGCACTTGGTGAGTCCTACCGGTGTGACGTGGAGACCCATTGCCTACATATGTTATGCATGATCCCTGCATGATATGGTCGAGACCCGGACACCCGGAGACATTTTCCGAGGTCACGAGGAGACCTTCTTTCTCTGTCTCTCTTGCATGATGTTTGAAATATGTTATGCATGATTCATGCATGGTGAGGCTGAGATCCAGACACCCAGAGACATTTCCCGGAGTCACGAGGAGACCTTGTTTCTCCGTCTCTCTTGCATGATGTTTGACACGTAGGTGTGTGATTGACTTCTACCATGGTCGAGACCCGGGCACTTGGTGTGATGCACCATGATCACAAGGAGACCCTGTGTTGTGGCATGCTTGATCGGTGCTTACAATGATTGGTTGCCTGAGCCATCCTTCCTTGCCTTCGCTCAGACATCGTTACGTTGACAGTTGTATCAGCCAGGGAGAGTATTAGTGTGTGTGGCTTCCATCCGTCATGAGTGACGGCCAGGAGAGCAGCGGTGCAGGAGAGCGCGATGACATGATCCTCGATGCGGACCCCAGAGGCACCGGCGCGTCGGCAGGTGGTGGACCACCCACTCGGAGCTGACCGACGACTACCCGAGCGTCGTGGATGCTGTCGCGGACCTTCTACATGTTTTCTAAAGCCTATCCTTGATGCAGACGCAGCTGGCGGCGAAGCACCGACGAGTGGTGGTTCCACCCACTAGCAGCTGCCAAAGAGCTACCACGACGTCCTGGGTGCTTGCCGGGGTGCTTTGTGGTTTCTTTGCAGACGCTGGAGTTTTCTTGGTGAACTGGCTCTTCAGCCCGATTTGTATGTTTTGCATTGTCTGTCCACCAATCGGTGCCGGACTTATGCGTGTGAGTTGTAGCATTTGACTCGAGATTCTGCATCTCTAGGTTCAAAAAGCGTAGCAATCTGATTTGTCTGCACAGAGTTACGGCCAAAACAGTGTTTCTGGGCTGGTTTTGGGACAGACCTTGCATCGCCGCGTGCGACACCCATCATGCGCCGCTGTGGACCTGTCATTTGACATCTCTCTCTGCAGTTATATTCAATTATAAGCTTCCTGATACTGTGTACATGTCCCTACCCAAACCCTTGCAGTTTTGTGCATGACTTGTGACTGTCGTCACACACTACGCAGAGTTCAGTGGCAAGCGGTTCGGAAGGTTCTAGGAAGTTTCTCAGATGCTATTGCTACTGTCCACAACACGGCGTAGATGTGCATGGTTAGCAATTGCGTGAGCCATGGCTGCAATGGCCACAGCATGGCGAGAGTATGTACATGCAGCGGTGGTTGCCACAGGGCAGCTGAGTTTGTGCACGACATCAGCAGTTGCCGATGTTGTTGCCGCAGTCGCATTGGAAAAGGGAGGGGGAAAAGGGAGCGGGCAGTCGCGTAGGACGTGGCTGCAATGGACGTGGCTGAGTGCAGGAGCTCAAGTAGACACGGCTGTCGTGTCCATCGCCACGACCTATGTGCGTGAGTTGCTTGCGCGAGATCACCCGCCACGTGGATGAGACCGGACAAGGCCTCAAGACATTTGGCGTGGAAGGATGCTTTCCTCCTGCTCTGATACCAGTAGGTTGCTTAGGTTGCTAGGATAAGCAAGCTAGCAAGCAAGTATGTGGTGATGCACGACACCATGGGTCGGGCCAAGCTCACTTTTACGGAAGAGTGGGAGAAAAACGAGACAAGTGAGTAAGTCAGTGGCGAGCGAAGTGGTGTATGCCAGTTGACCGGGCCACCCACGTGAGGCTCTTGACGTGGGGTTCAGACGCCACCCAGGGATCTAACCAGACCCTAGAGCAAACGTGCTCGAGGAGGTTTCTTACACCCCCGTGTAAGCCGGACGTGTGATTGCGAAGGATCAACAGCTTGGCTCACTAAGCTAAACACAAAAAAATGAGCAAACCTCAACCACATCGACTACTAGCATATGTGGTGCATGCATTTCCCAATCATGTGTGCCTCGCTTGAGAACCGCGGGCTCTTGCTGGGCCTTGCGGTAGCGGGACCCAGCAAGTTCCCTTTCAATGCATGGGGAGCCTCTGACCGCCCACGCAAACCACACGCAAACCAACCACTCGAACAATCACAAGCACTTTGAAAGAGGGGTTAGTGGTTGTTTGATGGCAATGCTCTCATCATCAGTCCAAAGAGGCATGCCTGCCGCAGCTAGTCAATGCAAAATCAACATAGAAACTGGGTTAGGAGATGACCCGGGAGCATGCTTCCATCAGTTTTTAAACTTGGGGCACGGTTCACTTAAAAAAAAAGTAAAAAAGTGGGGATGTTTCTCCAGTGCACCCAATTCGCATTGACATTATTCATTGAATTTGTAACAAAGACTCCTAGTCTCTCTTCCCTTACACAACAGCGTGGAGCACCACACTGTGGTCAGAACTCAACTGACTTTGTCCAAAACGGACAACTGTGGAGGGAGAACATGTCAGAACAATGGAAGGAGTGACCTACAGGGTGGAACTCGCTAGTCGAGTCCACTTGTTGGCCAGCCAGAGAGAGCTGGCCGGCGCTTGCTAAGAAAAACTCATGAGCAAACCTGTTGCATGTCACGACCTGCCCACAACTCGAGTTTTGACATATCCTGTGCCTAACTGACCTAACACAAACTCACAACCAAGAATAAACTAGGTCACCAAGGTATCGCAATTCACAGCAAACAGGCACAACTGTTGATTGTCTTGAGACCATATGTGAGCTCTCCAAGAGGGGAGTAGCGAGAATATGAGTGTATCCAGAGGCTCCTCGACAGCTGTCGGGCTCGCGTCTGTTCCCCCAGTCTTCTATGCCCTTCGCCTCATCAGGAGTCTGCAAGGCAATGGACGTGAGCCGAGAGGTCACAGTAAGTTGTATGTACAATATCACTTCCCCATGACCACACAGCGAACAATACCAGCGACATAACAGAACTGATGCAAGCAATTCCACAAGCACAGTGACAGTGAATGACAACAGACACAGCTCAAGAGCAGAGGTCAGTCCACTGTGCACGCAAGGTGCAATCCCACAGAACATACAGCCGCAAGGAACTTTGTACGGCTGATGGCCTTTGTCAGAAAATCAGCCCGCTGCGAGTCGGTGCCGACCCACATGACCTGAAGCTCACCTCGATCCACTAGATCTCGGATGTAATGGTACTCGACGTTGATGTACTTCGTGCGTGCATGAAACACACCAGAGTTCTCCGTGATGGCCTTTGCGCTTTCGTTGTCACACCGAAGCACAACAGGGGGCATGGATTGACGTAATTCACGCAAGAGACACACTAACCACACACTCTTGGTCACATCAGCACCCAAAGCTACATACTCTGCTTTGTCGTTGCTGCGAGCGATGCAGCCCTGCTTACCGCTGCGCCAAGAAACAGTAGTTCCTCCAATGAGGAAGGTGTAGCCAGTGTGACCCTTGCCGTCTGGGCTCCATGCCCAGTCACTGTCTGTGTACCCATCGAGAACCGCAGAGGCCTGGCCACGGTAGTGAATTCTGATCCGAGCAGTGGACACGACATACCGAACGCACCAGAGGGCAACCTCCAAAACCTGCCTGCGTGGTGCCTGTGAGAACTGCGCGAGCAGGTTGACAATGAAGGCTATGTCCGGCCGTGTCGTCATGGCCGGGTACATGAGTGAGCCAATAACTCGCAAGTACAGGGTCACGTCGACTAGCTCCCCTAGCTCTGCTGGATCGTTGACCTTCAAAGCGTCCTGACCGTCTGGGGTGATCGAGGTCGACGCCATGCGCACGTCGTTAAGTAGCTTGGCTAAGCGCTCCCCTAGAGTGAGAGCATACCGCTCGTGTTGGACCAAGAGCATCCGAAGAGCGCGATCACGCACAATCTGCATGCCCGGAAACACTACAACTTCTCCCAGTTCTTTCATTTTGTACGTCGACTGCATCACTACCTTGGCTGCTTCAACAGCCTTCAGATTGGGCCAAGCAATTGGAAGGTCGTCAACGTAAACGAGGATGACCGTGAGTGGCACAAGAGTCTGGAAGACAAAGAGCGACGGGTCCGCTGCGCTCTGGGCATAGCCGGCTTGTAGGAGCGTGTCGGTGATCTCCTTGTTCCAGCACCAGAGCGACTACTTTAGGTCGTACAAAGCCTTCCGCAGTCGCCACACATAGCTACTGCCATCCTCGAACCCTGGGGGCTTAGCCGTGTAGATCTCTTCATCCAACTTTCCATGCAAGAATGCGTTGTTGACATCCATCTGGTGGATTTCCCAGTCATGCCTAGCCACCTAAGACAGCAGACCCAAGGCTGTGGTCGTACGTCCAACTGGTGCGAAGGTCTCACTGAGGTTGATCCCTTCCACCTGAGAGAATCCTTTCGCAGTTCGTCGTGCTTTATAGCGCTCCACCGAGTTGTCTGGCTTCATCTTTTTCCGTAAGACCCACTTCGCTTGGACGGCCTTCAGTCCCCGCGGCAGGTCTACAAGCTCGTACACCCCATGTTCCGCCAGCTCAGCCTCACATGCCGCACGCCACAGTGTCGCATCGGTTCCAGCGAGAGCCTCACGTAGCGTGCTGGGGTCTGGTGTAACTCCCACCACACTGGAGTCTGGGGCGGTAGCGGTTCCACTGCGTGTGGCCAAGGCATAGGCCAGAGACAGAGGTCCAACAGTGACGGTCGACTCTGCGGAGTCGACTACAAGTCGTCGCTCATTAGCAATGGGCGTGAATCCTGTATCGCAGCCGGGGTGAACTTTAGTGAGCCCCTGTGCGCTGAGACCTAGGGACCTCGTACCGGGGTTTCCACTACGCACGCTGCGAGTAGGATGTGGGCAAAGGCGTTCACCATCTCCACGTTTGTACGGCTCTGGAGGCGACGCAACTGGGACTGAAGGTGGACATGCATCGGGCACCGACATGATTGGCGACGTGTTAGGTGCCGAGGCGTGGAGTGGGGAGACGGAGGTAGGTGACAACACTGGCGACTCGACTGGCCATGCTGGTGACCCAAGTGGTGACGACACAGATGACATAGGTACCTCTGCAAGTGACGTAGGTGTGGATGACGCACGCAATGCTAGGGACTCTACAGGTGACATAGGCACAAGGGAAGCAAGAGAAGCTCACGCTACATGAGCCGTTGGCGGAAGAGGCGGCGTAGGCAGCGCAGGTGGTATGGACATCGCAAGTGAGCCAGCTAACGGGTGGGACGGACCAGTAGCGCCTAGGGTGACTGGGGCAGCGATATCAGTCAGCCCACCCTCCCTCGCGCGAGGGACCGCACCACACCTAGGGGAATGCGACTGCGAAGTGCCACTGACCGGTAGGTCACGGAAGGAGAGACGCTCAAAGAAGAGCGCGTCTCAAGACTCAACAATGCGCCACCGTCTGGGGTCCCAGAAGCGCCAAGCCTTGGAGCGCTGGGCCACGCCCACGAACGTGCAGACGCGACCGCGAGGGGAAAACTTGGTCCCTTGCTGTTCTGTTGTAAACCAGACACAAGCAAGAGATCCCCATACACGCGCCAGCCGGAGGTCGGCACGGCGCCCGTACCATTGTTGGTACGAGGTGTGTGTGTCGGGGAGGGGACCATGAGGGATCCGTTTCTAGACCCATGTCATGTATGCCATGCCCTTGAAAGCGAATGCTTCCGGCATGCCGCTATCCACCCGCATTGAGCAAACCGCATCCTCCATGGTGGAGTTCCAGCGCTCAAACACGCCATTTTGCTGAGGCGTGGCGGGGGCGGAGAGGTTGTGAAACACCCCCACTTCGGCAAAGTACCGGTGTAGGTCCCCCTTGAATTCACCACCCCGATCAGAGCGAAAATTTTGGAGGGCATGGCCGGACTTGTGTTTGGCCATAACGAGCCCCGTGCGCACGGCGAGTGCAGCATCGCTTTCCAGGCGCAAGCTGAAGATTGACCGTATGCGGGTGAAGTCATCCGTAACCGTTAAGACGTATTGCCCTCTGTCATCTTGGAACTCCATAGGGAGGGGTCCCAAGAGATCAGAGTGAACCAACTCAAGGGGTTTTAGAGCCCGTGAGTCGGACAGAGGGTACGTGCCCCAATGCATTTTTCCTTGAGCGCACTGCAGGCAATTGGTTTTAGGTGGTGCCTTGAAGGATGCCGCATCAAGACTGAGCGCAGTTTGTGTGCGAATCAGACGATCAACAGCATCCAGATGGACATGACACAAGCGTCTATGTAGTAGGCGCTGGTGCTCAGGCGACAGAGTGCCCATCACGAACACCCGCGCAGCAGGGGATGTCATGACGGGGGAGGACCTGGGGCAGTCACAGACGTGGTACAAGTCTCCAACCGCCTTGCCACGAAGCACTTCTTCAGCGGTTGCACAGACAAAGATGGTGGCATCCTCACCAGTAAATGCGACACTGAGACCCATTCGTGTACACGCACGACCAGACAACAGGCAGAGTTCTAGATCAGGCACATATAGCACGTTGGAGATGTAGAACAGCCACGACGGCCCATGGAATTACACCACACCCTCACCCTGGACAGGAACCTCATGCCCAACAGCTGTTCGCACGGACCGCACAGAGCCAACAGGACCAAGCACAACAAAATCAAGGCAACGACATGTCATGTGATGGGTAGCACCTAAATCCAAGATCCAGGTGGCATCCATCACACGCTCTGGCGAAGTGACAGAACAGCGTCCAACAGTGCACGTAGTTGACAGGGGTTGCCCGGCAGATGATTGCTGAGCTACGGAGGCGACACGTGCTTGCGACGCATCAAGCCATCACAAGGCGTCGTAACTTGTGCAGGCTGCGGCGAAGACAGCGGACAAACCAGCATCATCACGTGCAACAAACAACTCTATAGACTCAACAGCGCACTGTGCTCCACCCCCACCATCCCCGGCTGCACGACACAGACTCGACAGACCCAGCGGTGAGACCCCTCGGCTCAGTCAATGCACTCGCACCTCCTTGAGTAGAGATTCGTAGGAGTGGTGAAGCTCGGCGATGTCGCGGGCCTACGTCGCGAGCTGCTGCTCCAGAGTTGATAGGTAGCCGGCATCGTCAGCTGCTGCATCCGCTGCTGTGGAGTGCGCGGATGCGCGCTCACGTTGTTCAAACACCCTCTCTAGGCCTTGCGTAATTTTTGTCCAGTTTTTTAGGAAGTTTACACTCAGTGTAGCGGTGCGCTCTCCCGCAGTTGTAGCACTCCAACTGTCACCCCTGATGAGGCTTCAGAGTCTCCCATCCCTTGCCATCCTTGCGTCCCCGCCTGTTGCTCCTTCCCCTTTTCCCCTGGACTGCAGTAGCTATACCAGTTACTACTGTAGTTGCCGTTGTCGGCTGCGATGACTGGCGGGAGGAGGGGGGCATAATGCGTGCTAACTGGCCTGCTGTGACGGCTGCGGTGGACGCACCATGACGAGCTCCATTCGCTGCTCCAACTCGTGTCACGTGCAAAAAGTGCTCAGTGGCCCGGGACAGCAACAAGCCTCTATCAGCCATCTCTTGAAGACTTTTTAGGCTGAATTTGTCGAAGGCTTTTGCAGGCTGACGTCCAACACCGAGCTAGATGTTGAACGCCGTGAGTTGCCTCGGCCCATTCTTCCCAAGGGCCCTCTACAGCCGCATCGCCCGCCGCCAATAGCCGGCCGAGTCTCATGTGCACCATGGCGCAGAGAGATGAAGTCCGAGAGGCGCTGTGAGGTGGTGGCCATGGTCGCGCCTTCGAAAAGGGTGGTTGCCAGCTTCCAGGCACCACGGCGGTCCGCCCCACTGCCGGTGCCAGGATCACCAAGGAAGGATTCAAAGTCGAGGGTGTACTCCTCCAGGACAACCTTAAGGAGACCGTATGCACCTCGAGCGGCGATCGTGGTTTGTTGGTGAGTAAGTGCGTAGAAGCTTCCTAGCAACACGGCCGCTGACCGGGCGTCAGTGCCTGGTCAGACGGTGACGACATTCACAGGTCGTACACACAACGGCAAGGGTTTGGCTAGGAGACACAAGTCAAAGTTTCATAATGCTTCAATACAGCATATGCAGAGCGAAATGACAACTGACAGGTCCAGGGCATAAATACCTGCCGCGGCGCACGGCGGGTGTCGCACGCGGCAGTCCAAGAGCTGTCCTAAAACCGGCCCAAAACCACTGTTTTGGCCGTAACTCTGCGCACACATGTCAGAATCCTACGCCGTCTGAACCTAGACGTGCAGAATCAAAAGACGGACGCAGCGACTAGTCACATGCATGCATCCATCGACTGACAGCGAGTATACAATTCACAAACATTCAAATGGGCCTCATGCCCAGTCCGCCAAAAGGCGCCTACAAGACATAGAAGGCACAGCAAGGAGTCCCGGTGACATCTAGGGCTCTGGAACAGTGGTCGGTCAGCTCCAGACGGGTAGTCCGCCGCCTGTCGTCGTGCCGGTGTCACCAGGGCCGCCTGCCTCAGAGATCTGCACGAGTATGGACACGGCCAAGTGGTCACAGTAAACTGTACAGGAACGGCACAAAGCACAACACTCCCCCATGACCCGATGGTACGCATGTCCATACGCGTGCAGCACTGGTACAACAACATAATGAGTGACACAGATAGATGAGACGTCAACGTACATCCCACACTCAACCACTATCACGCACGGGGCGAAGCCCAACAGAACGAATGGCCACGAGGAACTTTCCGCGGGCAAGTGCCTTCGTCAAGAAATCAGCACGCTGCAAGTCAGTGCCAACCCACATGATGGAGATCACGCGTCGCTCCACCAGATCACGAACAAAGTGATGCTCCACCGCAATGTGCTTTGTGGGAGCATGAAAAACACTAGAGTTCTCCGCAATGGCGAGAGCACTCTGGTTGTCGCAACGCAGCACAATGGCGGGTACTGACTGCCCAAGCTCAAGAATCAAGCGCTGCAGCCAAACTGCCTCAGGAGCCCCTGCCCCCAAAGCCACATACTCTGCCTCCGACGAGCTACGTGCGATGCAGCCCTGCTTCCCGCTTCGTGAAGACAAAGCGGTACCACCGAGCAGAAACATGTAGCCAGCGCGACTGCGCCTGTCAGGGCTCCAAGCCCAGTCGCTGTCAGTGTAGCCGTCAAGGACCACCGAACACTACCGACGAAAGCAGAGTCTGAGATATGGCGTGGAGACCACGTACCGTACCACTCGCACAGCCGCATGAAGAGCTCTCGCACGTGGAGCCTGTGAGAACTGAGCGAGGAGGTTGACGGCGAATGCGATGTCGGGACGCGTGGTAGTGGCCAGGTATATCAGAGATCCGATAAGATGGAGGTACAAGGTCACGTCCACTGTCTCCCCCAGCTGTGTAGGGTCATCCACCTTCAGGGCATCCTGCCCATCAGGTGTGAGTGGTGTGGAAGTAGTGGGCACTGCACCAAGGAGATCGCTAAAGCGCTCTCCCACGACTCGTGCGTATCGGGCCTGATGCAGCAACAGTGTCCGATGTCTGCGATCTCGTACAATCTCCATACCAAGAAACACCGATGCAGGACCGAGGTCCTTCATCCTGTAGGTGGTCTGCAGGACAGCCTTGGCCTCCTTCACGGCCTCCAGTGACGGAGACGCGATCAGAAGGTCATCAACATAGACCAGGATGACGGTAAACCACTCGGGTGTCGGTAGGATGAAGAGTGAGGAGTCTGCCTCGCTCTGTACGTATCCTGTGCGGGTCAAGGTGCTAGTGATCTCCCGGTTCCAACACCGTGGAGACTGCTTGAGGCCGTACAAGGACTTGCGCAAGCACCAGACCTTGTCACCGTCCTCAAAGCCTGGTGGCTGAGCCACATATCTCCTCATCCAAAGAGTCATGGAGGAATGCATTGTTCACATCCATCTGGTGTAGTTCCCAGTGATGCTGAGCTACTACACCGAACAGAGCTCAAGCTGAGGTCATGCGGCCGACAGGAGCAAAGGTGTTAGTGTAATCAACTCCCTCAATCTAAGAGAACCCCTTGACGACCAAGCGGGCCTTGTAGCGTTCCAGTGAGCCATCTGGCTTCACTTTCTTGTGAAAGACCCACTTGACCTGAATCGCCTTCCTCCCAGGGGGAAGGTCGACCAGCTCGTAGACTCCATGCTCTCGGATAGCGCGAAGCTCATACTCGCAAGCAGCTCGCCAGGCGTCATCATCCTGCGATGAGAAAGCCTCCCTCAATGTGCCCTGGTCTGGTGCCAGAGAGGGGGAACTCTGTGTGGCAAGTGCACACGCCTCAGTGCTGGCCTGACGGCCACGAGATCAGCTGCTGCGTCACAGGCGATATGGAACTCACGAGTGACCAGGTCGTGCCCTATGGGGCACGCTGGGTGTACCTCTGAAAGCTCAGTGCGGACACTCAGGCCTAAGGCCTTTGTGCCAAGATCACCGCTCGCGATGCTGCAAGAGGAACGTCTGGGTCCGGAACCCGACGCTCGCTGAGCTCCAGAATCCAGTGGTCGAAGGCGACCACCGGACTCACGGGAGTAATCGGAGGTCGAGGGGCACACCTCAGGCTGAGGAACAGGTGCGACCACCGGGACAGGTACGACCACAGCTGGTGAGGGCTAAAACGAGGCAGTTGGAGACGCCGTGCGCGGAGATGCGTGTGTGGGGGACATTGAGCTAGGGATGACAGCGGGCAAGGCTGGCCCGGACACTGAGATAGGAGTGTCAGCCGACGTAGAGACAGGAGTGGACTGGGCTGGGTCAGACACCGGAACAGGGGTGACAGTGGACACAGATGGTGATGCAGGATGAGGCGTGGGAGCAGCGGTACCTGTGGGGTGCGAAGCAGGCTGGACGGGCGGGATCTCTGGACCAACGGCAATGATAGCCGGATCATCAAGTGCTGGAGATCGAGAGGGGACTCGAGCGGACACATCAGCCTGGCGAGAAATGGTCGCTGGCGAAGAGGTCTCCCCCATCCGCCGAGGACCCTCACAGGAAGGGACATGAGCTGCAGAGAGCGCTATGATCGAAGTCAGATCACGGTATGTGAGTGACTCAAAAAACAGCGTGTCACGGGACTCAATGACACGACGGCGAGTGGGGTTCCAAAAGCGCCAGGCCTTCGACCGCGGGGAGATGCCGATGAAGGCACACAAGCGACCTCGAGGGGAGACCTTGGACCCCTACTGGTCCTCGGTGTACCATACGGAGGCCAGGGATCCCCAGACGCGTGCGTGACGAAGATCGGCACGGTGGCCAAACCAGAGCTCGTACGGTGTGACATGATCCGGAAGCGGACCATGCGGGAGGCGGTTCCAGACCCAAGTTATGTAGGCGAAGCCCTCGAATGCGAAGGACTCCGGGAGACCGCACTCAGACCGCATGGCGCGGACCGCATCCTCCATGGTGCGGTTCCAGCGCTAAGATGCACCGTTCTGCTATGGGGTAGCAAGAGCGGAGACCTGGTGAAAAATGCCGTGCTCAGCAAAGAAGGAGTCCATCTCGCCGAGGAACTCGCCGCCGCGATCCGAGCGAAAGGTATGTTGCGTGTGGCGAGACTGACACTCAGCCATCACGAGCCAGAGCCGAACCGCAAGTGCGGCGTTGCTCTTCTGACGCAGACTGTAGACCCACCGCATCCGGGTGAAGTCATCAGTCAGCGTCAGAACATACAGGCCCCTCTCGGACAGCGACTCGACCGGGAGAGGACCAAGCAGGTCCGAGTGCACCAACTCGAGGGGCCTCAGCGCTCGGGAACGCAAATCAGGGTAAGTGCACCGATGCATCTTACCCTGAGCGCAAAAAAGACAGTCGGTCTTGGGTGGCTTCTCGAAAGAAGCCACGTCAAGACCAAGAGCGGGCTGTGTCCGGATGGGCTTCGACACAGTGTTGGAGCCCACGTGACACAGACGTCGGTGAAGCAACCGCTGGTGTTCCGGGGATAGAACACCAGTGACAAAGACGCGACCAGAAGAGGAGGGAGAGCAAGGGGAGGAGGTCCGAGCAATGCGGTACAAATCATCTATGACTGAAGCACGCAGGACAATGCTACGGGTGTCAACAGCAGTCACAGTCGCTGAATCAGCGGTATGCTCAACGGAGAGACCCATCAGAGTGCAGGCACGCACAGACAGCAGACTGAGCTCAAGATCAGGCACAAACAGCACGTCAGAGAGATACAGGGGGCCAGACGGACCATCAAAGCATACAACCCCAACACCGTGAACCGGTAAGGACTGACCAGAACCTATACGAACAGAACGGACAGTCGTGACAAGACCAAGTACCACAAAGTCACTACGACGACACGTCATGTGGTGGGTGGCACCGGAATCGATGATCCAAGTGCCACCGTAGTCACGACTGGTGGACGTCACTGTACAACGAGCAATGGAACACTCGGCATCAGAGGGACGCTGAGCCGACAGTGGGAAGGAACGACGTACATCACGAAGGTGAGACTCATGAATCCAGTCTGTGCAGTCAGGCCCATCATCATCACATGCGGACTGTGCTCCCCCACACGTGTCATCACGAGTCACGAGGACAGACGAAGAAGCAGTCTGTGACCCACTCGACGATGACAACACACTCGCACCTCCCTGAAAGCGAAGCGCCAGAAGATGACGAAGCTCGGCAATGGTGCGGTCACGTAGATCTGGATCACTGCTGCTCGCCGATGAGGATGCAGGAGCAGCTGCCGTCGTAGTTGCCGCGCGTCCAAAGGAGTGTTTGGTCCCCGTGCCGGACGCGGTGCGAGGAGCATGGGCAGCCTGAAGTCCGCAAGTGATGCGCTCCCAGTCGAGCGGCTGCTGGCACTCGGTGTACCGATGGGCACCTCCACAGTTGTAGCAGTGCACGGAACGGCCACTACTACCACTGGATGACGACTGTTGCTGACCCGATCCGCGCTTCCTATTCTTCTTCTTCCCCTGGGCAGCTGCTGCAACGCCCTGCATCTGCGTGGGTGTAGACAGGGTCGAAGAAGAGGGGGAAGATGAGGTCGTGATGGAGGTAAGTGAGGGTGACTGCAGGAGGGAAGATGGTGGTGAGGCAAGAACTGCTGCAGCGAGGGAAGTCTCCTGATGTGCTACTGCTGCCTCGCGGGCCGACGTCACCTGGAGGAAAAGCTGATGGGCCCAAGGGAGCAGCTGCAGGGTGGCTAAGAAAGGCTCGAGAGCAGCGTCGCTGTACCGTGTGAATATGTCGGTGTACTCCAGGCGAACTCCGAGCATGATCGTCCGAAGCGCCCACAGCTGTGTGCCCCCTGAGGTCCCCAGACGCGTGTAGATACGCATGGCGCGTCGCCAGTAATCCGCTGCAGGCTCCGAGGGTCCCTGACGGAGCGAGTGGAAAGCACGAATGTGTGATGCACGCGTGGCGTGCGTCTCTGCGGCCAGTAGGGACAACGCCAGATCCCAGTCTCCACGAGGATCAGCTCCGGTGCCTGTGCCAGCCTCGCCGAGGAAGGGACGGAAGTCAACGACAGTCTCGCGGGGCATGGCGTAGAGAAGCCCTCGCATGGCCCGGGCTGCTGTCAGTACCTGTGCTGGATCTGTAGACTGGTATGGGCTGTGGTAGTAAGGCCAAGCTCCCTCAGAAGTGGCCCACACCTGAAACAGGATCTCCCAGCAGTCAAATCCATCCTCGCTGATGTACCGTGGAGGTGGTGCCTCAAAGTCCTTTGGTTGCCGCTCCGCGGGGAGAGCAGCCGCAGGCTGAGGAGGGCGAGAGACGAGAAAAACTCCTGGAAGGGGGTGATCACCGGGGAAGTCAGGTGACAATCGTATCGGGGACACGGGTGGAGGTCGGATACCCGTCTGCAGCTGACGAAGGCGCTCCTGTAGAAGACGAATCTCCCGCTCCTGGGAGTCATCCTCGAAGCCTGGCATGAATGGCTCGTCATCAAGGAGGTCCGCAGGTGGTGGGGAAACCACACCAGGAGGTGAAGCAGGCGGGGCACCTGTCATGGGCACCTGAGCCGAGTGCTGGGTGAAGGCCGCAACGCCGGCAGCTCCCTCACAAATCCGCGGAGGAGCCGTGGACTGAGCGCGCAGGAGCTCAGTCAGCGTGCGGATCGCGTCAGTTTGCTCTCGCTGCAGACGACGCATCTCCTCCTGCTGGCTGCGCAGGTCCTCAATGGCCTGCGAGCGAGGGCTCAATACCCCTGAAGAAGAGGAGGAGGGATCACCTGGTCCCTTGTCCTTGTCGTCAGGCGAACTCATGCCGCCGCTCACTATGGGACGACAGGTCAAGTTTGCCGGATTTCAAAACCGTCTGCGTTTCTCGAGGAGTTGAAACGCTGGAAACCTTTGACTGTTCGGTTGAAAAACTTGGCTAAGTGTAATGCTGACGTCAGCAAGTGGTTGCTGACGTCAGCACGACCTGATGACGTGAGCAACCAACAATGCTGACGTCAGCTCGTCCCCTTCCTTTTTTTTGTCACGGTTCTGCCGCTGCGCGGTGGCGCGCGGCAGCTCCGCGGAAGCTGCGCAGCAGCTTCCGCCCAGCTGCTGCTGCAGCTGTGCTGTCAGCTGCAGCAGCAGCTGTGCTGTCAGCTGCAGCAGCAGCTGTGTTGTCAGCTGCAGCAGCAGCTTTGTAGCTGCGTGTGCAGCGGTGGCAGCAGCGGCTGCGCTGCTGCTGCTGCTGCTGCGCGCGGCGGCTGCTGCTGCGCGCGGTGCTGCTGCTGTGCGCTGCAGTTGCTGCTGGCTGCCGCCGCCGCGCGCTGCTGCTGGCTGCCGCCGCCGCGCGCTGCTGCTGCTGCCACTGCTGCGCTGATGCTGCCGCCGCGACTGCCGCTGCTGCTGCTGTGCCGCTGCCGCTGCTGCGCTGCTGCTGCCGACGCCGCTGCTGCGCTGCTGCTGCCGCAGCTGCTGCCACGCTGCTGTGGCGGCCGCTGCTGCTGCGCTGCTGCCGCCGCCGCCTCTGCTGCTGCTGCTCTGCTGCTGCGGCTATGGGGGGAGTGGCGGCTGCACGCACCGCAGCCGCCACACGCCTCTGCGTGGCGGTACGCGCCGCTGCTGCTGCCTCAGCAGCTGCGATCTCACGTGGTGGGTGGAGTATGCGGACGGCGACCAGCCGTCTCCAACAGGTCCCAGAAGGTCTGCTGCAGCGGTGACTCTCACTGCTGCTGCTCAGTTGCGTCTCTGCTGCGCAGCTCAGTGACAACTGTCTCACTGCTCTGATACCATGAGTAAGTGCGTAGAAGCTTCCTAGCAACACAGCCGCTGACCGGGCGTCAGTGCCTGGTCAGACGGTGACGACATTCACAGGTCGTACACACAACGGCGAGGGTTTGGCTAGGAGACACAAGTCAAAGTGTCAGAATGCTTCAATATAGCATATGCAGAGAGAAATGACAACTGACAGGTCCAGGGCATAAATACCTGCCGCGGCGCACGGCGGGTGTCGCACGCGGCAGTCCAAGAGTTGTCCTAAAATCGGCCAAAAACCACTGTTTTGGCCGTAACTCTGCGCACACATGTCAGAATCCTACGCCGTCTGAACCTAGACGTGCAGAATCAAAAGACGGACGCAGCGACTGGTCACATGCATGCATCCATCGACTGACAGCGAGTATACAATGCAAAAACATGCAAATGGACCTCATGCCCAGTCCGCCGAAAGGCGCCTGCAAGACGTAGAAGGCACAGCAAGGAGTCCCGGTGACATCTCGGGCTCTGGAACAGTGGTCGGTCAGCTCCAGACGGGTAGTCCGCCGCCTGTCGTCGCGCCGGTGTCACCAGGGCCGCCTGCCTCAGGGATGTGCACGAGTATGGACACGGCCGAGTGGTCACAGTAAACTGTACAGGAACGGCACAAAGCACAACAGTTGGGGGTCCGCAGTCTGATACAGACTAGTGTAGTATGGATACACCCCCTCGTTGACTGCCCACATGCGGAAACGTGGCTCCACCCGTTGGCCGGCCAGAGAGAGTTGGCCAGCGCTCGCTAAAAAAAACCTCATGAGCAAACGTGTCCCATGTCCCGATCTGCCCACAACTCGACTTTTGACATACCCTCTGACTGTCTGACCTAACACAAACTCACAACCAAGACTAAACTAGGTCACCAAGGTATTGCAATTCAAAGACAAACAGGTACAACAGTCGATTGTCTTGAGACCATATGTGAGCTCTCCAAGAGGGGAGTAGTGACAATATGAATATATCAAGAAACTCCTCGTCAGCTGCGGGACTCGCATCTACTCTCCCAGTCTTCTGTGCCCTCCGCCTCTTCAGGAGTCTGCAAAGCAATGGACGTGAGTCGAGAGGTCACAGTAGGCTGTATGTACAATATCGGGGGGCATGCTTCCATCAGTTTTCAAACTTGGGGCACGGTTCACTTCGAATAAAGTAAAAAAGTGGGGATGTGCACCCAATCCGCATTGACATTATTCATTGAACTGCAATGAATACTTTGGTATGTCTGGTTGTCGTGATGACAGGAGTCTTAAGGTTGAGGGACTATCCCTCAACAGTCCTTCAACCAACTTGACGATATTGATAGATTAAATCATTTACAATGGTCGCTTGAAGCCCGCAAGCGCAATAACTTAGTTCAAACTGCTGTCACCACCACCGATTGGTGCTTAAGCAGCTCTCACTACTTGGTAGCACTGACTGAGAACTGTGGCCCTGAGAGAGCATTCAGTCAGGATTGCTTGGTCTGAAGTGGTGGTTCGCGGGTCAACCAGCCAACCTCAACCCACTCTCCGACCCGCTCGCCTTGCCCCTGCCACACCAGCTGTCGCTGTAGCGCACTGAGCCTCCCGCACAGCTGCCACGCAAACTCTCCCAATGCATCGGCGTGCTGCCGGTGCTGCTCAGGACATTGCTGGGCCGCTGCCAAGTAGTACCCAACAACGGAGTCAGTATCCGTCGCACCATCTCTGGAGTCACCACTGTGCCCGCTCCCCTGTTCCAGCAGGCCGTCCACTGCACTGGCCTCCTCAGGCTCTATGCAGTCTTCACCACATCCCCTGCCACACATGCAGCCACTGCTGGAAGCCGCATCTTCATTCAACACGACACTCTCAGTAGCCTCCGCATTGCATGTAAGACGGAGTCTTTCCCCTTCGCCCGGGCCCCCACCCAAGTGAGGGGTGCACACGACAGGCAGCCCCAACGCCTCGCATGCTGCGAGCTGTTGGGGGAGCAGCAGCTGCGACTGCTGCGGCAGGAGCAGCTGGGGGTGCTGGCCTTGCGACAGCAGGGCTAGCTTCGCCACCTCAATGGCCGACTCTAGCTTCCACAGGCACGCGCAGACTTCACCTACCTCCTCCTCCGCCAGCCGCAAGTCGTCCGCAAAGGCCTCCCTGAGCTGCACGCCTTTACCCTGTGATCCAGACAGCTCGCTTTGCTTCGCAACATTCTCTCCCTCTCCCTCTCCACCCTCTGTAGAATGGGAATCCTCCCCACTGCTTCCTCTCTTGAGGCCCTCCCCTTCTTCTCTTGGACCTGCAGTATCACCATCTCCATCACCCTCGCCATCCTCGCAAGAACCCACACCCCTTCCATCACTCCCAACCCAGCCATCCATTCCTTCCTTGGACTGCTCCTCAACCGCAAGACCTCCTCCACCGATGCCTGCAACTGCTCCCCCGCGCCGTCTCCCACGCCTCCTTCCACCAGAAGATGGCAGCGGCGGCAGACGGGCACCAACGTCTCCGTCGTCATTGCCCTGCAGCAGCACCTTCTGTGCAGCTCTGAGCCGCCGTTTCGTGCCGGCCAGCACAGACACTACGCTCTGCACCTCCGCCTCCTTCGCCCGCACCAGCGCCTGCAGCCGTAGCAGCTGGGCCTGTGCCGCTCGCGCCTGCAGCTCTGCCAGCTCCACCTGTCCCTCCACCACCGACATCGCCACCCGCACCTCCGCNTCTGGAGTGCCCGACACTTCACTCCCAGTGCCACCCTGAGAAAACACCCGCCCAACAAAGAGGAAAGGGGAGTTCCACATCTTCGCCATCTCCTTTGCCATCGTCTCCCCCCACTCTCCCACCACCGATCCCACATCTTGGCCTGACAAATCTCCTCCTTCCCCTGTTCCCTCAGACCAAGCGTCTGTGTCTTCTGCCCGGAGGCTGTCCAGGAACCGCAGTGCTTCCTCCATTAGCTCATCCTCTCCTCCCAAAGAGCAGCCAGACACTCTTCTTGACACCCAACCACCCTCGCGGTCTGCCGCCTTCCCACTGCCCAGCAACTGGCCACAGAGGATTTGCTCATCTCCATCGCTCTCAAAAGCAACGGGTTTTTGCTGGCTTTGGTGTTGGTGGCGGTGCTGCTGCTGCTGCTGCTGCTGCTGCTGCTGCTGCTGCTTCTGTTGCTGCTGCTGCTGTGGCAATTTTTGCAGCCCATCCCCCTCGCTTGCCCAAGTTGATGCGGGCACCTGCTCACAACTGCGTGACTCACCACCACGCTCGTCTTGCTCTTGCTTTTGATGCAGTTGCTGCTGCTGCTGCTGCTGGTGCTGGTGCTGCTGTTGCTGCTGCTTCTGTTGCTTCTGTTGCTTCTCTTGCTCCTGCTGCTGCTGCTGCTGCTGCTGCTGCTGCTGCTCAAGCCACTCCTGCTGCTGCTTCTGCTGGTGTTGCTGCTGCTGCTGCAACTGCTGCTGCTGCTGTTGCTGCTCCCTAAGTTCCTGCTGCTCCTGCTGGTGCTGCAGCTGACATTTTCTTTGCTCACCCAGCGCGATAGGACCATTCCATCCACCACCTGCTACATGCTGATGGCTTTGTTGCACAAAACTGTCCTTCGCATCGGGCCACTTTCCTCCGGCCTGGCCATCCCTCCCACTCACTTCCTCCTCCACACTCCCCTCGTACTCAAGTCCCAAGGACTCCCTCCCACGCCCTCGCCCGACTGGGCAAGACTGCGCCTCCAGTGGGTCACGCCACCTCATCTCACGACCCCCATCGACCGCCTCACCAGGAGAACCACATGTGGCAGCAACAGCAGCACCAACACCACCACTTTCGCCGATTCGGTCCCAGTGAAAGGTCCGCACTCGGTCGCAGTCCCACACGGCGCCGCTGCGGCTGTCCACCCACAGCAGCACATCAGCAGCGGACGGACCGTCTGCTGAGAGCGCAGAAGACTCGCGCGCACCCAAGGCCACCCTCGCAGCTGGGTCGGCAGCTGACGCGGCAAAGATGCCTGAAGGCCAGCCGCCCGAAAATGTGGGCCGCTCCCCCTCGCCCGACTGCAGGGGTACCCTCGGCCTGCCCGCCGCCCCGCACAACATGGGGCTTGTGCTGGGCATGGGGAGATCCAGACTAGTGCGTGGACCGGAGGAGAGTTCCCCGCTCCTGCCGCCACCGCCGGACGGCAGCCACTGCTGCTTCACCTGCTGCCCTGAGGCGGTGTCATCTGCCGACCTCCGTCGTTCTCTCTCGCTGAAGCTCCCCCCTCGGTCGTCACTAATCCCCTGCCTGGCCAACAGTCCAACCTTTGACAGAGCCGCGCGCTTGTTCTGTGGCAGATGCAGCTCAAACACACTCCCTTCGTCCTCCTCATCCTCTGTTTCTTCCACCTCTCCAGCCACTCCCCAGAAGCCCCCTCCCTGTTGCGGCATGAACTCTGCACTTGCGCTGGCACTGTTGACAGTCCTCTGCTGGCCGCTGCTGCTGTTGCTGCTGCTGCTGCTGTTAGCTCGAGGCATCCACGCCTCCGCAGCTTTCTTCGCTGCAGCTCCAAGCCTCCCAGCAGCCCATCGCAGGCGGAGGGACGCTGACATTGTCGCCGATGCCGGCACCGCTGCAATTACAGTGGAACCACCATCCACAATGGCAGCAGACACAGCAGTCTGGGCTCCCAGGTTCAGCTGCTGCTGGTCCTGCTGCTGCTGCTGCTGCTCAAGCTCACGGTGTCTTGCAACTGGCGAGCTACCCAGGTGTGGTCTAACACCGCCGCCCGCAATGGCCAAACCGACTGTGCTCGCACCATTGGTGCCGTTGACGTCACTCTTGCCGGAGCTGCTGCTGCGCTGCAACCGCTCCGTCGCTTGCCTCCCTGTTGCACTCCCCCTGACATCCACTTGAGCAGGGCCACTTGCACGCCTTGCGCTACCCCACCGCCTGCCCCCCGCAATGCTGCCCCTGCCTCCACCACCGCCACCACCACTTCTCCCGTCGCCAGCGAGCGCATCCCTGGCCGTCGCTCCACCAGCGGATCCTCCAGTAACATCACCAGGAGCAGGGGCAGGGGCAGCAGCCGCAGCGGCAGCACCTCCGCCAGTGTACAAGAAAAGCCGCGGGAGGCTAGAGGGCGCAACCCTGCTCCTCCCCGACCAGTTAGCCGACCGGCTGGCCTGCAGCCTGCCTGCTGCACCCGCCTGCCGCCCGCCCCCCACCCTACCGGCCTGACCAGACCTCCAAGGGAAGCACTGCACGATGGCATCATCCATCGTCGGCCGCATGCACCGCAGGGTCTCGCCGCCTCCGTCGTCGTCGTCGCCGTCCTCACCTTCGTCCGAACGCCGCGTCAACAGGGGCGAGGAACAGAGAGCCTCCTCAAGCCTATCCTTCCTGTCACACATACCACTGTCGCGAGGCGTGTCAAGGCTGGGCACAGAGCTCCTCTCCAATGCATCCGCATCCGAAACCCTAGAACAAGCGTCTGATGCAAATTTCTGTCTGCACCCTCCAAGCTCCCCCAGTGATGTGGACGGCCCTGCTCCTGCAGCTGGTTCACCCCCTCCTGCCTCTAAGTCAGGCCCAAGGCCAGCCAACTGGCCACCGGAAGGCTCCAATGCCCTCTCTCCCCCGCAAACCCTAATTGCCCTTGTAGTAGCAGCAGCCCCGCCCAGCTGTGCAACAGCACGAAAGCTCTCACTATGAAGACCTGCTGCAGCAGCTTGCTGGCCCAGCACTGGTGGAGGAGTAGGCGCGCCGTCACGGTCTGACATGCCAAGCCCTGTGTTTCTCGGGTCGTTGGTACCCTGGTGCGGCAACTGCGGAGGGCTGGCTCGTACTAGCGCCTTAGTCGACTGCTCTGGAGGATCTAAGTTCNGTCTGAGGTGGTGATGTGCGGCTGAGATGCGAGGGAAGCAAGCTGAGTTGCTTGCAGGGGGCTGCGGTGAGCAGTACAAGGGCGCGTGTGCGGGTGCGCGGGATGATCCGGGTGGTGGTGCCGTGTGCGTCTCACGCTTGCATTCGCGCTGGCGTTTACGTTTGCGTCTGCGTCCGCGTTTGCGCTTCTGTCGGTATGTGCGCCGAAGTTACTCAAGCCATCCGCGAGGGGCGGACGCTGCTGATGCTGCCGCTGGCACTGAAGCCTGTGGTGGTTCGGCAGCAGCTGCAACGGTCTCTGTTCCTGACACTCATGCTGCTGCTGGGGGTCACTTCGGCCGAGCGATGCCGAGTGGGCCATTGTGTGACGGCGTGGCGTGCGGTATGAGAGGGGAGGACGTGTACCAACGTCACAAGACAACGGCCCGAGACCGTACCACGGTTCTCTTGGGGAGGGAAACGTCTGGCCCGGGAGAGGGAAAGAGAAAGGAAGAGAGACGGGTGGTCACTGAAAGCTCACGAATGCAGCACCTAGGAGCTGGTCAATCCCATCGTCGCATTAATCAGTCTTTACCGGCATACGATTGGCCGAGGATGTGAAAGGAAGAGGTGGCGCTAGCGAGCAGTACGACAGTTCGTGCGGTAAGTGAAAGCGAGAGAGGGAAGGGTGAGGGTCAGAGGGCCCGGGGGAACGTGTCGGCTTGTCTGGCTGACAGGTCCCGCGACCCTATCGCGGGAGGGGGGACACAGCCGCGGCTGTGTGGAAAAAACGGTTTCCGTGAAATATCGGACCTTGCAAAAGAACGGGGGGCGGGAACGACTGGTGTCGAGGGATACGTTGCTCAGAAGGACCGAGGGAAGGAATCAGTTGTAGGAGGAGCGTGTCTCGGAGTGCAACTGGTCGATAAGGGATACGGACTGTGGTGAGATGCTGCTGCTGGGTAGAGCGGAGTACACGTCGGCCGCAAAGTGAACGCGAAACGGCCGTGAGGTGTTGGTGGCATCTGCGTTGGTTCGCCTGGTGCCCCCGATGGTGCTGTTCCCACTACTGGTGCTGATGCTCCGTGGTGGTGGCGGCGTTTGTCACGGCGTCACATCAAAAGCTTGCGCTGCACGTCTCACGGGCTGTCACAGCAGGAGCGCAAAGCGATGCGCACAGGGCACTCGTCTCTTTCCTCACACCTCCCTCCCAGCAACTTGCTGCTGCCACGGTGAGGTGAGATGAGGTGAGGTGAGAGAGGAGGGCGAGTGCAAGTTGGCCGGCAGGAGCGCGGCAGATGCCGTTGGAGGGACGTGGGACTCCCAACCACCATAGACGGGTCCGCCGCCCCCCGTGGTGTCCGCCGCCCTACGGTGATGACGCTACTCGGCGCTACATCACTCAGCTTTGTCGCACATCCCTGTGTGTTGAAAGAGGAATGTCGCGTATCCTGACGTCGTAGGTAAAAGTCGTTGGTTCCGCCGTTGACAATTCGCTCAGCATCTTACTTTTCTGACGACTTATCACCGCTTTTTATTTAGTTCTCTTCTGGCTGAGAAAAGTGAAACTAAGTGCAGCTCATCGGTCTTGGTGATTAACAACATTCCAGTTTTTTTGGGAAATCGACTAGCACGCATAAGGAGTTCTGCAACGTCCTTTTACACTTCATTAGACAGATGACAGTTGGCTGCTGATGTGGAGTGTTTTCATTCTGGCGCAACAAAATGCATCGAAGAGTCAGTGTTGCGACTATGAAGAATTTAGATTAAAACTCCAAATAACAAAAGAATCAACATCAACTACAAAGGCAGTGAACATGCGCCCTCACTTCGCAACCACATTCCCTTGGAACATGCTAACAAGGAAGAGGGTGCAATCTTCTTGTCGTTGCATGACTTGCACAATAGCTCTGCTTAATTTGAAGTTAAGATCCTTAAATGGTCATGAAAACAACTACCTCTACACAACAATCAACCCTTGTTGAATTTTTAAGTGTTCAGCCAAGTTCTCAAAGATGTGTGGAAACCACCTCTTTAGGCCTTAACAACGACAAAATGAAGGTAGAGAATTTCACAAGATTTTCTCAACATGTGAACTTTCCGGTCAACCATCCGGCAACAAGCTACCATTTGTCAGTTCCTCCATACGAACTTGTCTTTCAGACCACAATCTACGACGTTCCTACACATCCGTGTACGTGTCCCTTGACGTCACCAAGCTACAAAAAGTTTCACTTCTCGACAGTAAGAAGAGAATAAGCCCTTTGTGGAAAAATCTTATCTCTTATTTCTAGACTATAAACAGATCTTACGCGCTTGTAACACTACACTCAGGGCAACCGTTGGTTTTCTCCCTCCTCCGATTATGGACCACTAAAGTTCCGTTTGGTAATGTGTTACGTTGAGCAAAACATAAGCAGTTTAAAGGGATGAGTTGCGCAACAACAAACTATTTGAGTGTCTGAGAAAAATAGACAACATGTTTTAAGTAGTAATTGTACCTCAACGAAATGTTTTGAGTGCTTTGAGCATATACATGAAACTTCAAAAATAAAAATGAGGCGTACATTTGGTCACAGGCATTCTAGCCAAGTCACTCATGCCAGGTCACGTTGTGAGTGCTTGATTTGAGAAGTCAAGAGGCTTTGAGAATATTGATACAGTTCTTTATAAAAGTCTAGCACCTTCAAGAAGTCAACCAAATATTATCAAAACATTGATAGAGCTTGTAATACTTCTATCAAAAATAATGGTTGAAATCATCAGCAAAATGGAAACACCAATGGTGAATGTAGCTTACCCAAATTCCCTCCACATCTTAAAGGTTTTTGTAAGGCACCCCAACTCTTGTGTGCGATGTCGTTGCTGTGCCACTTCACAACATATCTTATCATTTTTCCACGAAGTCAATGTCTGAGGGTATCTTTAATCACATACCTAGTATCCCCGTATCATTTTTGTAGGAGGTGGAGGTGCAATGTCTGTACCGAGGAAGTTCATACTAGGGTCTCGGTAGTGCTTGAGCATCTTGATGTAGTTGACATGGTGGATCACAATGTAATTAGAGTGTCAAAGATGAGCAACGATGGGGGTTGACACTGACTCGATCTCAAACGGTCCCAACCAGCAAGGTTTCAATTTTGCGATGTCCTATCACGAGAGTTTGATTTTTTTAGAGCTGTGGAGGACGTCATTGCTAGCACTAAACACGTCATTACTGTAATTTTGTCCGAACTTTAACTTCATCATTTCTTGTGTCTTTGCATTAATTTATTGTGTTTCCTCCCACAATCTTGTGAAGTCCTGATAGTTAGCATCAATCACAAGAGTGTTACTCTGACTCCCTAATCATGCTGTTGTGGTAGTAAATTTCCCCTACACCACATGAAAAGGGACATAACCTAATACAGTGGAAGTAGTGGAGTTATGTGCAAGTTCAAGAATCGAGTGTTTTGCTACCCAATCAATGTCGTGTGGCTCGCATAAAGTTTGAAGAGTTGTTAAGAATCTTATAGGTTTCCTCACTTTGCCTATCGCTTAAAGAATGGAAATTTGTTGATATTTAAACTCCATTATTGTAACAAGACATCTGTTTGTGTAAAAACCTACTCATGGAGCCTCTCTCTCTTTGCTACTCATGATGGTACGTGGCACTCTACGTAGTAACACAATCTCATTTACTAACAAACGCACTATTCCCTCTATAATGACGTTTTTTTTTCTTCACAATGAAGTGCGACATTTTGGAAAATCTTTCCACCATGACGTGGATGGCGTCATATCCCTTCAGTGTGGATTAAAGACCTTTTACAAAGCCCATGCTGACGTGGATGGCTTCTTACCCCTCGCGTGTTGAAACCCATGATTTTTTCAAAATGTGTGGGTTTGGAGTATACTACGTGACTTTGTGAAACAAGATTTTGGTATTTCATAGGTGTTGCATGATGTACAGAAGGTTGCCACATTAATTGAAAATTTTTCCAATAGTTAGTGCATAATGAAATTCTTTAGTGAATTCTCCTCGCCCAAGTCTCCACCTTGGTCAATATCATGTCATTCATCCAAGAGAATTTGAAGTAGTGCCTTATTTTCATTAAAAAAACCAAACAAGTGAATTGGTGTCACCAGTACAGGTCATCACACCAAAGCTTCATTTTTTCTTACCCACGGAATTCCTTGTAACCCTTGACAAATAAACTTATGAGAAACATGCATTATTTGACATGTTACGTGCTGATCTTAACCATCAAATATAGTTGTTCAGCGAGGGCATCTGCTTTATTTGTTTTTCAAGTCCTATGCTTGATGTGTTTGTCAAACTTAAACTTGAGGACCTCCATCCATCTAGTTTGTTCACCAAATAAATTTTGCTAGGTAGCACTACCACATCCTCAATGAGTGTACAAACAGTAAGCAATTTTTTCTCATTTCCGACGTAGTTGAGTTCTTGCTTACAAAATTTCAGCAATATGTACGCAATTGTGTGTCCATCATTGCCTTTAAGGATAATGAGTGTGAGATTACAATTGGATGCAACATTGGTCATGATGTAGTCCATTTGATTTCCCAATCAAAAGGCTGGAAGGGAGGTCAATTTGTTTATTGAAGTTTTTCAACTTTTCTTCTTTGCTCTCGCCATGATTTTTCTTGGTGATTTTCCACGTGAGATTTGAGAGAGACGTTAACATGCACGTGGATTTTAACAAATCGATGGTAGTACTTTGAAAAACCCAATGACACCTCTATGTCTCAAAACATTGTGTGCATTAGTAAATCGCCAACTACCTCCTCTTTCTCAAAATCCACGATGATCCATCTACCCCCAATGATAAGGCCCAAAAACTTCTACACAGCAACCAAAGTAGTATTTCAAGAATTTTATGAAAAACCTTCTCTCTATAGAAAATTTGAAGAACTTTTGGGGATTTCAATTATTTCCGTCTAGGTAGTAATTTTACACCACAATGTTATCCACATACACAATGACATATTTGTTGAGAAACGGGCAAACGATGTTGTTTATCACTACCATAACTACTATAAGTGTGTTTATGACTCCCACTAGCATGACCGTGAACTCTCACTCAACGTATCTTATGCACAAGGTTGTCTTCTCCATGTCCTTATAAGATACCTTGATCTAATGATACTCGGTACAGAAACACATTTTTTTGAAAATTTGGACCCCTTTGACTTTATCCAAACGTTTGTATACTTATGTGAGGTGGTAGAGGTTCTTGAAGGTGATATCATTCAATACTACACTCACATTCACATTTCACTTGTTTTGTCTTTCATAAAAGGCACATATAGGTATCCTGCATGGTCTTAGGTCAATTTGATGGTCATAGTTACGTTCCAACCGTAGTTCTTTGGGACGTTCATCGGGAAAAATCCCTTTGAAACACTCTATGACTTCTACTAACTCCCTTGGTACTACTAAGAAATTCTCCTTTACTTAAGGTATGGATGTGTTCTCACTACTAAAAGTTCTTCCAAACTTTGTGCCTCCACGTGGACTAGCCACGCATGGGTTTTGCGCTTGCCATAATTTTTGGCCACGTCTCTACAAATCCATTAGCGTTTTCTGACTTTTTATTTTTTTCCACCCCTTTAGTCAACCTCCTAATGCTCAATTTACAAAGAAAACTCTTACTAAAGGAATTTTAAGTCATCCTCCTATGGGTAAGCCCTTCTTCATGAAAGTCTATCAACATTAAGGATTCGAACTAACCATATCAAAACATTGACATAATTTCCGATTCTTCTATCAACCCATTATGGAATGTGGTCCAAACTCTCATGAACTTCTGGGACAAAACATCGGAGGTGAGGGCAGGTGGCGCAAATTCCATAAGCTAGTTGGCGTAAACATCTTGAAGTTGACATGCACTGGACATGAATGGAGTGACCAAAAATGTCAACCTGCGGAGTTTAGGGACTCATGCACATCTTGGATGTAACGTGATGCTCCTCCATAGGATGTTAGATATAATATGCAAAGAGCACAAATACCCTACTCCTTTGCGATTTTGTCTCCCAAAATATTTTTCACTATGTAACTTTGATTCATTACTTGGGTACATCATTAAATGTTATTTTGTGGAAATGGAATAAGTGACGAGAGTGTGCTAGACTTTGTTTTGCGTCTTTCTATATTCTCTCCAGGCCTGTGTTTGACCGTGCCATATACGAGCACATGTCGATTGCTTCACGTGTTATTTGTGTTGTGTGCCCCCTAACAATTACGTTTTAATATTTTGTGCTAGTGTGTTGCCTTGTTTGTAAGAAAGGTTAATCATTGGCTACCTGAACCTACTTGTTGACGAACCATGTGTTCAATACTAACTTCAAATTCACCGTGCACATTGTTAGTAGCTACACGAGCGTCATAGACTTTTCATCATGTCTGGCCTAACGAGCTTCTTCAATAAGGTCACGCAAGAGGAGCATCAATAGAATGTGGCACATGCACTGGCGACACCTACGCCAATTCTAGCGGTAGTGGCTTCTAAATGCCAAGGGAAATTGAGGAAGCATCTTCTACTACTTCCGCCTTCATTCTCACCTTCTTATGCAAATTTGAAAGCGGCATCCCAGGCCTAGACTCTCCTGGACGAGCCACATGTAGCAAGCCATCAGCCATAGAGTAGTTTAGATGAGAGCAAGCATGAACATCTACCAAATCGGACAACATAGCCTGTCATTGTTTCTGACGACAAGGACAACAACGCTGATGCGACACCGATTGACTGTTGTTTGGTTCCCCCTGATGGAGCATAATACCATGCAAACATGCTACTGATTCTACTTCTAGCCAAGCTGGCTACAAAAGCAACACACAACATTGCGAATCGCGAGGTTTACATCGCATTCATGCAAGAACTGGATGTCGAAGCCGTCGAGGGTGAAGCACAAACTATCGTCGATGCCATTGTGGACCCTAAATAGTAGCAACCTTAGCCCCCCCCCTATTGTCCAGACATCATGCTCCCGTAACAACGACAAACATGGCAAGTACATGGATTGGAACTGGCTTGGGCAAAATCCCATCATCCATGTTGTGGCTATCCACACGAGTAGCTTTGGGAAAGTTGTGCAACACCTTTGTAAGCAGTATCACCTCCCTCATAGTCAGTCCATCAACATTAAGCTCTCCCCCAACACTGTTTGTAGTGGCTACAACTTGGGAGCCTTCTAGTTTTGTCCCATATATGGTGGCGCACTTGTAGTTGTACTTGTCACACCAATTGAGGAGGCTGCAAAAACAACATCGAGGGTACAGGGCAGCCGAAGTCAGAAAGACCACTTTGTTGATCACCTGAAACTCAATGCTGATGTCTTACGTGCCCTCGAACGCATGCGTAGATGAGGCACTCCTTTGTGCTTCGTGAGCATCTACAATAAGCTACTTGCCAACCTGGCGAAGCGCGATCTCACGCATGTGATTGAAAATTGTGTGGAGGAGATTTTCTCACGTGTTTATTGCTGTAAATTTGTTACGGACGAGCTGGAGTTGTCCTGGTGTCGTGGCACCTGAGTGCCGCATAATTTTCCCTTCGATTTGGAGAGCTCTTCGATGTCAATGTTAAAACAGGTCGCGTTCCTCATTCAGCTACATGCCATTTCAGATGCCTTGCTCATGATCATTGACCACACTAGTGTGCATCTTATCCTTGCCCCTCGTGAAACATACGTGCGAATCTAACATGCTTAATTTCCTCGGCAAGGACAAAAAACGTAGGTCACGGCAATTGATGCCTCCGCTACAAATGACGAAGTGCTCCTTCCCCATATCATATAACCCAGTAAAGCAACCGTATGCCATCGGCGCGGTGCGAATGCTGACTACATGAAGCGCATCATGGTGTGGATTTACTCGCACACGCTGAATCATTGGGCAAGTTTGGATACATGAAACAAATCTGTTTTCCATGATTTTGCGACCGTACTTCATCGATGTGCACTCCACTATGTGGCTATCCCTAGCCCATGCCAAGATGCCACTCATCATGAGCGCATGGCATCCGTAAGCATTGCACACATTTCACACATGGGTTTGGAAGCTCTTTCCATGGGTGCTTGTCCGGTACATCCTCGCGGATGCATATAGAAGCTACAGCCCGCCGATGTTGGCCTTCAACATCCGTTTAAGTAAGAAATTTCTAAAGCTTATGTGGGATGGGAGACTACGCAGTACGCATTCGATGAGAACGCCAACATGGGAATGCAACACATGAAGGATGTTGTCGTTGGGTGGATGCACCACAGCTTGGCATATCTACAGCTTAACAGCTAGCTTGTCCGCAATGTTTGGTCTGGTACGAGATGGGATGTAATGTGGGACCCTGTCTTCCAGAGCGAGGCAACAGCGAACACATTGACTTTTGTGGAAGACCACGAGCTCCAGAGGTATGAGAAGGAGGAATTTGTTGCATGACATGTCCTAGATCGTGGACACATGAGACAAGAAATTTTTTCATTGACTTGTGCTCCATTGTCCTCAACCCCCGCTCAACTCCTTCAACTGAACTAAGCAGTTGTGCGAGCCGACACTTAAAGCTGACAAAAAGGAAGTGCCCAAATAGCCTTAAAAATGAGCCAGAACATGGAAAATAATGTGCACATCATTTCATAACCTAAAATTTGGTCTGACAAGAAATCATTTATTATAAAGATTTTTTTAGGGGAAAAAAATAACTTGTAACCAAGATAAGGCACATTTGGTCTCCCACAAACAATTAATAACGAAATCTGAAAGTAGTAGGGTATGGTATTGCAAATTGCACCAATCAACTTTGACATTTCACGCGCCTTTGGTCCTTACTCCCTTATGTTGTGGTGAGTCCTCGTGAAGCAGATACCCCAATTTTTAACGCGCCATTATATCAAATGTCTTTCCATGAAGTTTTGACGGTCTGTTTGGAAGGTTTGTTTGAAGAAAATGTTTGGACTTTAGAAACAATGTTTTTGTTTTAGGGTCTGGTTTTTGTTTTTGTCTATACGCAAATGTTCTCGTTTATTTCAAGATCCAGTGCGGGTTCTCTGTAATCGAATTTTCTTTTTGCAATGTCAGTTCCTTTTTTATTTAGATAATTGGTGCGATGTCTGATGAAAGGGTAGCGTTTCTTATACAACCACATATGGTTTTTTGTATGGTTCTCTACTCAAATGAATCATCCTTACAAACGACATGTAGGATATGCATCTCCTAGGTTAGAAGTCTTCGAATATTTTTGCGTTAAGGTCACTATGCCACTTCACATTCCCTGGACAAACGGTATTGAAATAGGCACCTTCCTTCGGTTTTCGTTCGATAGTGGCGGTGGGTGCGTGGCGCATACACAACAGCCTGGATATATTTTCTCTTCAGGGTATGGATGAGAAGCTGTAGATAACTTGGTGCGGCCTGTTAACTGGGTTTTATATGGTACATTCATTAATAATCTTACAGAAGCATTTACGTCCCCGTCATCTGTTGATTGAGTTGTTCATTTATGCTCACTTATACTCACTGATGCCCAATAGCAGTAAATGTCGAAATAGGGCCTGAACTGCTCGTGCACCGTTGTTCGCAGTGCGTTATGTACTTGGTCGCACTGACCGCAACAGTCTTTTCAGCGCAGACTATAATTTGAAGGTCCTGTTTGAGATGTTTTGAATGAAATTTTTCTTTCCTTGGGCATGGGATTGAACGAGAGAAACACAATGCATATGCTTATCGATATTCATGAAGAGAAAACGGTACGTTTACCAGTGGTTATCGACAATCGCCAGTTCCAAGACATCGAATCTGGTCAAAGTATTGTCGAGTCGAGTTGGGCATTTTGGCGCTCGAAATGGATCTTCTTCTTGCCAAATTCTGAAAATGACTGGTAATAGAGACAAGTAAACGGTAATGGCTGTAGCTTGAACCGCATTATGATTGGGGACGTCAACGGAACCCGACATAAGCTGCATGTGAAAACTTCAGTTGCCATTTCCCTCACCAGGGAACAATTCCCGCGACCATCAACCGGTATTCTGGGATAAAGTGCGCTGCCTCGCTGTCACCTGAACCTTTCCGCACGGCCGCGCGTGAGAGAGGCGGTACAATGTTCAGTCCTGCCACGTACGGCTAACCGGAGCGCGAGATGCGCCGTGGATGTGCCACGTCCGGATGCAGCAGGCCTGTAAAGGACGATGCCGCAACGATTGGCCATTGCTTTTGGGACCCGTCGACACCTCTTCAATGGTTTTTCCATCAACACGAAGTGGTTTTTTGGGTTACATGGTAACCCATTGTAATCGGTTCGTGGCCAAAAACTGACCAATGGGAGAATTTCTCGATTTTCTATGCGGAAGACCAAGAAACAATACAGGATTTCTGACGTCCCCGAATACACGATGCTAGATACATGTCATTTCACACAGTTTTCTTCACAAAAAAAATAAAAATCATACAAACAACGTAGATGTCTATCGAAACACTCTTTTATGCCACTTGAATGAAGAGATTACATTGATACAAAGTCCTCAATTATCATAAAAGGACTTTACTTAGATTCAATACCTTTTAGATTGGCATATTCACAACACAAATGAAAATATCATTCTCTAATTTACATTTTAATTCTTTTTAAACCAAAATGGAACAATACTTAAGTTAGATTATGACATTTGGGGACTTTTTGGCTTCTCTACCATCAGTTTTTACCACAAGTGAGAATTGAGACTAGAAAACATTCCTCTTGAGAAAAAGACGAAGTAGGAAGACGTGATGTGTCTATTTTCCCTTGCTTCTTCATCGTGACTAGTGCTGCTGAACCAGCTTGAGGAGACACGAGACATGCATAAGGGACATTCTTCGGTAGTCCAGAGAGTTATCATCTTTCACCTATTATTTCCAATGTACGTTTTTCCTCATCTTAAAATATGGGCGGTAACTTTTTCTAATAAAACGTTGTCTCACTATCAACCTAATGTCATCCGCTCACCCGCCCGACATCTGAGGACACAAACTTCGACAAATTGTTATTTCTCTTAAACTAACCTGGTTAGCTGAAGAAGCATTCGATTTGTTGAACCAACTCGTCAAAAGGTCTATAGTTGTCATTTTGTACTGATGACGGGGATTATAGGGGAAACCTTCAAATTGAGATCCTCTCAAGAAAGTAAACTAGTACCCTTATGAATATCATCTTCGTACATTAAAATGGAACAGCATTTGACAAACATTATCACATCTGAAATTATTATCTTTTTCACAATTAACTTTGACTAATTTTATTTTTTTTAGCCTACAAAATTTCCGTCTAAACATCTTCCGACTCCCACCCTCACTCATATCTCCACCCCAACCCCTGTCCCTACCTCCATCCCCAACCCCATCTCCACCCGCACCCTCAACCCCACATCCACCATGTATACTTCGCTTACGCATATGCCTACGCCTACGCCTACGCATACACCATGACAACAAATTACAAGTAAAGACACGATGCAATATGACACAATACAATACAACACAACACGATACGAGATGACATAGCAAACAACATCATGGTCCACGCCTATGCTTAAGTCTACACCTATGCGTACACCTAAGCCTATGACGACACGACACGGCACAACGTGACGCACAGAACACGACACAACACAGACACTACGATAGAATAAGACACTATGCGACATGACATGAAAACATCACACTCCACCAAACAGCACGTCACTCCATGTCTGTCGGGGAGGAAGAAGCAGCGGCGCAATGCACGCAATGGGTTCTATCCCCTTTGGACTACATGGCAAGAAGAATTTACAACAAGACAAGGCATGACACAACACGACACGACACAACACACCACAAAACGATATGACACGAAACTACACGACACAAGATGGACACCACCTCACATGATATGGACACCATGTCTTAACAACTTTAGACACGATGCGACACGACATGACATGACAAAACACCACACACCACATGATAGCACGACTTTCCATGTTATCCGTCGAGGAGGAAGAAGCAGCGGTGCAATGCATTCAATGGGTTCTATCCCCTTTGGATTACATGCCGACATGCACGACACGGCAAGACCATACATGACGTATGACGGCACAATACAACACGTCTAAAAAGTCTACCCCGACTTCCACCATTACTCTAGCTACACGCCAATCTCTATCCCTACCCCCATCCCCACCCTGACCTGTTATCCTACATCTACTATGTAAAATCACGTCTATGCCTATGTCTGCGCTTACGTGTACGCCATAAAAACAAATTACAAGTGAAGGCACGACGCTCTATGACATAACACAACACAACACAACACGATATGACATGACATAGCACACAACATCGTCGTCTACGCCTACACCTAAGCCTATGACGGCGCGACACGGCACAACATGAGGCATAGAGAACGACACAACACAGACACCACGACAAATTACGACAACACACAATGCGGCATGACATGACAACATCACACTCCACTTAACAACACGACATTCCATGTTGTCTGTCGGGGAGGAAGAAACAGCGACGCAATGCACGCAATGAGTTCTATCCCCTTTGGACTACATGGCAACAAGAACCTACAACAAGGCAAGACATGACATAACACGACACGACACAAAACACCACAAAACGATACGACACGATACTACACAACACAAGATGTAACTCGTTATGTTATCCTTCACGGAGGAAGAAGCAGCGGTGCAATGCCCGCACTGGGTTCTATTCCCTTTGGATTACATGCGGACATGCACAAAACGACAAGACCATACATGACGCACGACGGTACAATAAAACACGTCTTGAAAATCTACCCAGACTTCCACCCTCACTCTAGCTACATGCCAATATCTATCCCTACCCCCATCCCCACCCTACTCTCTCTCTCTCTCTCTCTCACTCTCTCCCCTCCCCTCTCTCTCTCTCTATCTCTCTCTCTATCTCTCTCTCTCTTTCTCTTTATATTTCTTTTTCTATCTCTCTTTTTTTCGCTCTCTTCCCCTCTGTCTCATCCGTCCCCATCCCACACCCTACCCTGCTCTCCTCTTCCCCTCACCTCTACCCTCTCCTCCCCTCTTCGCCCAGTCCCCTATCTCCCTTCCACTTTCTCCCCTCCCGCAACACGATCCGACATGACATGGCACGACACAGCACGGTGCTTATGCTTGTGCGGAAGTCCACGCCTACACCGACACTAAAGCTTATGACGGCACAAAATAGTACGACATGACGTAACAGAATAGGACACAACACATACACTAGGATGCAATAAGACAAGATACAATGCAACATGAAACAACACACGCCACCACACAGAACAATATGACATGTTGTCAATTGGGGAGGAAGAAGCAGCCGCGCAATGCACGCAATGGGTTCTATCCCCTTTGAACTACACGCCGACAAGCACGATACAACAAGATAACCATATCATGACACGACACAACGCAACACATTACAAAACAATACGACACAACACCACAAAGTACACGTCCTCTCCTCAACTCCCTCCTCTCTCCTTTCAATCTCTCTCTCACTCCCCCTCCTCCTCACCCTCTCCCTGTTCCGCTCCCTCCCTCATAATCGCCTCCACACCGTGCTCCCTTCCTACTCCTTTTCACTCTCTTTCTGTCTCTTACTCTCTCTCTCTCTCTCTCTCTTTCTTTCTATCTCTCTATCTCTTTCCTTCTATCACTATTCTGTCCGTCTCCATACCACCCCCTTCTCCCCTCTATTCCCTCACCTCTATCCTCATCTTCCATCCCTCTCTACCAAGCTCCATACTCTCTCTCTCTCTCTCTCTCTCTCTCTCTCTCTCTCTTTTCCTCTCCCTCACTCTTGCTCTCCTCCTCCTCCTCTCATGTCCCCT
>SZWC01005106.1:4412-32282 GCA_023375785.1 Penium margaritaceum | reverse complement strand
CGACACCCACGTCCACGCCCACGCCCATGCCCACGAGCACGCCCATGCCCATGCGCACGCCCACGTCCACGTCCACGCCCACGAGCACGACCACACCCACGCTCACGCCCACGTCCACGCCCACACCGCCCTGCCGCCGCGGTTGCTGTTGCTTCTACTTCTACTGTCGCCAATGTTGCTGATGATGTTGCCGCCAATGCCGCTGGCCCTGCTGCTGCATCTGCCTCTACCGCTATCGCTCCGTTCTGTTTCTGCTGTTGCTACTGCTGCTCCTACCCACGATGGTGCTGTTGCTTCTAGCACTGAAGCGGTGCAACTTGCGGCGCTCGCGACGGCGGTGGTGGAAACAACAGTGGTGACGAGGGCGGTGTTGGCGACGGCGGTGCTGGATGCGGAAGCACGGCTGGCTGGTTGCGACTCGAGGACGAGTGGGATTCTTGTCCACTCGATGTGGACAAGGCGAACAAACCGAACTGGAGGAGTTGACCCGACCATCATTTTTTCACGTTTTACTTCGCCAATGTCTTTGCACAATCTAGGTACCCGGTAAAGCAAACTCATAAATGGACATTTGGTCTACAAAATGTAGTCATAAATGATGAAACTGATATGTTTAACAATCTGATGTTCATTCATAAGTAATTAAAAAAAACTACATGTACATTGACGTGAAGCTTGATGTACATGTAGACATTCACATACATGTTTTCAACATACATGTTTTTAGATATAAGTGTACATATAAGATTAACGATAGACAAAAGTTACACTAAATTTAAAAAATATTTCATGTACACATACAGGTATAACATGGGGTTACTATGTAACCCTGTGCACGCTTTGCGTGCAACATCCGCCTCTTTTTTTTGTGGTGGCAATAGAGACGCCTTGGAGGTGGTCACCCTTTATACTGGCACCATTACAGTGGGGGCTTACAGCAGTGCTGCGCCCCTTATGGATGAAACCATACCAGCGTAGGTACCCATCAGTTAAAGAACTGTAGGGTTATGTGGGACTTCCTTCCAACTAAGGGAGGTCACCCACTAAACTTCCACTTCCAAAGGTATCTATTCCACTGGTCGTAACCATGTGGAAAACGGGGGTACAGAGGCTGTTTTTTAAACAGTCCTCTGTAATACCCAGCCCCCCATATGATCAGGTTTGTTGTTCCAGATGTGGGCTAGTCGTGGGTGGAGGATGGCGACTGGTGGGGTTAATCTTGAGTCAATCTTACATACAGGAGGGTTCATGGTCAGGAAGGTGAGGAAGAGTGTCAGCTTTTTCCTTTGAGCCGAGTTGTGTAAGGCTTGGATATGGGTGTTGATTTGTTGCATAAAGGCCTTGATGATGTGTGATGCGAGGTAAGCGGTGGGGTTCATTAAACTTTTCCTGTTTTCCAGAGAGATTTGACAGCGGTAATTCCATATCTCTGTGAAGAAGGTTGCTTGAAGTAGTTGCCAAATTGCAAAACGAGGGTGATCTAACTCAAATATGAAAGGGTGAGTACGAGTTTCATTATAGATGTGAGCTAGACTGTGTAGTAGTTTGTTCCCAATTTGAGTAAGTTTTACACATTCGTGGAAGGCGTGGTTGATTGTCTCTCGAAAGAGGTTGCATAGGGGGCATATGTTAACGAAGGGAGGTGGAAAAAAAATTGATACGTTCTCTTACTTGTATACATCTTAGAAGTATCCGGAGTAGTTTTTCCTTGATCTTTGGTGGGAGGATGACGGATTTGATTATTGACGTTGTGGACTGAGTGGTAACAAGAATGCCGCACTCTTCTTGCCATTTGTCTAGGTATTCTACTGGCTTAATGGCTTGGTGTAGTAGCACATCATAGAGTCTCATTAGTCGTGGCTTACTTTCTTTTATTCTCCAGGGTGGTTGTGAAACATTGTTGGCATATCCGAGGAATGTGTTTCCATCTGAATGAACCGGTGTTAGGTGGCATACATCATGAATTATCGTTGCAGATTTATTTGTCTCAGCAATACTCATGTCCTGTTCTACCGTCATTGTTTTGATGGTGAAATTGTCCTCATTACGAGTCACACGATAGATAAAGAAAGGAGGTTTGTCTGTGTAACTTGTGAGGCTCAACAACAACACAAAGTGGTGAAACTCAAAGCCACATGACGTTTTTGGGTTACATAATAACCGTACTACATTCACTTTTCTTGCAAAAAATCCGATTTTATGATAACACTGTCCAACCAATTTCTTTGCCGATGGCTGGTCGGACTTCCTAGTACGGACGGAACACCCTTGTGAGGTGTTCCCGAGTCAAAAAGTCAGAAAATTGTGATGTAGATGATAAATTAAGGGTGTAAAGAGATGGGAACAAAATTAAGAATGGCGTAGTTGATTTTCGTAGCTTATTTCGTGTATGTAAACATACTAAAAATGCATCCGACTAAACCATGAGCATATTGTGAGGTGTAGTAAAAGTGGAATGAATTCATTTAGTTTTATTTCCCCTTTTCTGGTAAAAAGGAAGAATTTTGCTTCCATTTTCCTCCTTTTTACTCTTATATGTTTTGTTTGCTTTTTTGTTGGATCATTTTCACTCAAACAGCGAACCAGAAAAAAGCATGCGACATACCCGGGTCTGAAATGCAATGTGGTCACCTAGACTTCATCGATAATGGTTTAAAGCGCATGAATGTGTTCATTGCAGGTTTTTCCCCATGGATAGAATACATGGCCATTCATGTGGAGATTCTTGGTGAAGTGAAAAAACATTGTCGGCACCTTTTCTGTAGGGCAATCTCGGGGAAACAAGGGTGAT
This sequence comes from Penium margaritaceum, assembly GCA_023375785.1. NCBI lineage: Eukaryota > Viridiplantae > Streptophyta > Zygnematophyceae > Desmidiales > Peniaceae > Penium > Penium margaritaceum. The sequence goes on along the minus strand of SZWC01005106.1, from coordinate 29,491 downwards.
AGAAGTGGAATATTCTCACTACATTTCATTTTCTACACGTCAACACATTTCATCTCTCTAACTCGAGAATACTTTCACAATATTTCTCTTACACCTATTGTTCTCTAGGACCCACTAGTTGTTTCTGTCTGTATATTTTAACATGTGTACCTTGTCACTTGTGTACCTCTGATGAAAGCTACCCCAAAAAAATTGGAAATGATTTAGGGCATGCAGGCCCATGCAAAAACGAACGTGAGCTCTGTGTGTGAGTGCAATGCAAGACGGCAAGAATTTGGCTAAGTTTGGAATGCTGAATATAAAAGAACAAGGTGAAAGTACAAATGAGCCCCTAGCGGGCTTAAATAGGGGCGATAGCAGCAAGCTGCACCGGGCCCCGTCACCCGCGCAAAACCCAAACGAGTCAACGGGGAGAACACACTGTGTACACCTTTATAACAATAACGGTGATCTCCTCGAGGCACCGGAACAGCTCTCTGAGTCCCTGGGTCTCGACCGCCAAGAAAATACGAGGAGTGCTAGAAAATCTCAAAATCAGCGTCCAGACAACCAAAACAGCTTTCCGAACATCGGAAGCGCTAGTACAGCCACCGGGTCTCCTCATCGCACTAGAACAAAGCACAGGGTGCGCGGGTCTCAACCCACCGAGAAAACTCTCCTAACTCTGGAGAAGCCAACAGGGCTACCGGAACGCATCGACTGCATCTCGCCGGCGCTGTAGTAGGTGTTGGAGAAGTCTAAGGACACTCCCAAGGCTCGTCATTTGTCACACCCTCCTCTATCATATACCACCAATGTGGGTATATGGATAATGTATTGGCGTCAGTCGTGACGAGTGGAAGCCACACAAACCAACACTCTCCCTGGCTGACAAAGCCGTCCATGCCAGAACAAATGGAAGAAGGCACGAAACAACTGTTGTAATTTGTGACATTCCTGTACACTCTACTGAGACCACTCGGCCGTGTTCATACTCGTGCAGATCCCTGAGGCGGGCCGTGGTGACACCGGTGCGACGACTGGCGGCGGACTACCAGCTTGGGGCTGGCCGACTACCGTTTTGAGAGCCCTGGACACTGCCGAAACTTCCTGCTGTTTTTTCTACAGCTTGCAGGAGTTTTTCGGCGGACTGGCCATGAGCCCCATTTGCATGTTTTGCATTGCGTGTCCACCGTCTGATGATGGATGCATGCATGTGAATAGTCGTAGCATCCTTCTTGTGATCTCGTGCGTCTAGGCTCAGACGGCGTAGCATTATGACATGTGTGCGCAGAGTTATGGCCAAAACAGTGGTTTTGGGCCGGTTTTAGGACAGCTCTTGGACCGCTGCGTGCGACACCCGCTGTGCGCCGCGGCAGGTATTTATGCCATGGACCTGTCATTTTTCATCTTTGTCTGCAAATGCTATTGAAGCATTCAGACATTTTGCCTTGTGTCCCCTAGCCAAACCCTTGCCGTTGCGTGCACGACTTGTGACTGTCGTCACCGTCTGATCAGGCACACACACCTGGTCAACGGAAGTGTTGCTAGGAAGCTTCCTTGCATCTTCTCATGGTATCAGAGCAGTGAGACAGTTCTCACTGAGCTGCGCACCAGAGACGCAGCAGAGCAGCATCAGTGAGAGTCACCGCTACAACAGATCCACCGGGGCTTGTCGAAGACAGCCGGTTGCCGTCTACACAGCCCACACCCATCACGTGAGACCATAGCATCAACGTTGCCACTGTGCCAGTAGCAGTATAGCAGCAGAGCAGTAGTAGCTGCAACGGCAGCAACAGCGTCGTAAAAGCAGCCACAATAGCGTGTGGTGGCTTCAACGAGTGCAACCACCGTCTGCAGCCGTAGCGGTGGCTGCAGCAACAGCAGCGCAGCGCAACAGCGGCGGCAGCAAAACAGCAGCAGCGGCGGCAACAGTGGCGCAGCAGCAGCAGCGGTAGCAACTGGGACTGTAGCAGAGCAGCAGCAGCTGCAACAGCAGCGCAACAGTGGCAGCAACAGTAGCGCGCGGCGGCGACAGCCCCCAGCATCAGCAGCGGTATTGCGCAGCCGCTGCTGCCACTGCTGCGCACGTAGCCACGTAGCTTCTACTACAGCTGACAGCACAGCTAGAGTAGCAGCTGAGCGAAAGCTGCTGCACAACTTCCGCGCAGCTTCCGCGCAGCACATGGAGCGGCTGCACGCTCGCGCGAATCGCTAGAGAAAACAACAAAAAAAGAATAAAAAGGAGAGTCGAGCTGACGTCAACATTTTTGCTTGCTGATGTCATCAGGTCGTGCTGATGTCAGCAACCACCTGCTGACGTCACCACCATACTTGGCCAATTTTTTGGCCGGACAGTCAAAAGTTGCCACCGTCTCAACTCCTCGAGAAACGCTGACGCTTTTGAAATCCGACAAACCTGACCTGTCGACCCATACTGTGAGGCGACATGAACTCGTCTGACAACAAGTGGGAGGGGACAGATGCTCCCTCCTCCTCTTCTTTTGGGGTCCTGGGCCTACGCTCGTAGGCCATTGAGGACCTGCGGAGCCAGAAGGATGAGATGCCTCACCTATAGCGGGAGCAGACTGATGCCATCCGCACGCTGACTGAGCTTCTGCGTGCCCAGTCCACGGTCCCACGGCAGGTTTCCAAGGGAGCTGTCGGCGTCGCGGTCTCTATAGAGCAGTCGGCTCAGGCACCTGTGACAGGAGCTAGACCTGACCCACCACCTCCTGACCTCCTGGATGATGATCCATTCATGCTAGGCGTCACGGGCGACTCCCCGGATAAGGAGATTTGAGTTCTTCAGGAGCGCCTGTGTCAGCCGCAGACGGGCACCAAATCTCCTCGGTTTCTTCTGATACGATCGTCACCCGACTATCTCGGTCACTATCCCGTTCCTGGAGTCTTCCCCATCCCTCGTCCTCCCAAGCTTGCGGTTTCTCTCCCCATGAAGCGGCAACCCAAGGACTTTGAGACACCACCTCCACGATACATCAGTGAGGACGGCTTCGACTGCTGGGAGATCCTCTTTCAGGTTTGGACTACTTCAGAGGGAGTGTGGTCCTACTACCACACCTCGTATCAGCCTACAGACCCAGCACAGGTGCTGACAGCAACCAGGGTGATGCGCGGACTCCTCTATGCCATGCCATGCGAGATCATGGTTGATTTCCGCCCCTTCCTTGGCGAGGACGGCACAGGCACCAGCGCCGATCCCCGCAGAGGTTGGGATGTGGCCTTGTCCCTGCTCGCCGCAGAGACGCACGCCACTCGTGCAGCACACATTCGTACCTTCCACTCTCTATTTCAGGGGCCTGCAGAGCCTGCAGCCGAATACTGGCGACGCGCCATGCGCATCTACATGCCGCTTGGGACCTCAAGAGGCACACAGTTGTGGGCGCTTCGTACAATGATGCTTGGAGTTCGCTTTGAGTACACTGACATCTTCACACTGTCCTCAAGCCCTTTTCAGCCACTCTACAGCTTCACCCCTGGTCGCATCAGCTCTTCCTCCAGGTGACTTCAGCCCGCAGGGCAGCCGTGGCCCATCAGGAGACTTCTCTTGCTGCAGCAGACGTGGGATCACCACCATCTTCCCTCATGTAGTCTCCTTCTTCATCCTCCATCACGTCCTCATCTTCCTCCTCTTCGGCCTCGCCCACACCCACTCAGACACAGGGTGTTGCAGCAGGAACTCAGGGGAAGAAGAAGAAGGGGAAGCGTGGATCTGGTCAGTAACAGTCATAGCAACAGTCGTCATCCAGTAGTAGCAGTGGACGTTCTGTTCACTGCTACAACTGTGGAGGCGCCCATCGCTATACCGAGTGCCAGCAGTCGCTTGACCGGGCGCGGATTACTCGTTGGCTCTAGGCTGCACACGCCCTCTGTTCCACGTCCAGCATGTCATCCTCGTCATCCTCCGCACGCGTGGCAGCCACGACCGTAGCTGTTCCCGCTTCCTCACCGGCAAGTAGCAGTGATCCGGACCCACGTGACCGCACCATCGCCGAGCTCCGACACCTTCTGGTACTCTGCTTTCAGGGAGGTGCGAGTGTGTTTTCATCGTCGGGTGGTCCATAGACTGTCTGTCCGTCTGTTCCTGTGGGTCGTGACGACGCGTGTGGGGGAGCACAGTCAACATGTGATGATGATGGGCCTGACTGCCCAGGGTTCATGAGTCTCATCTTTGTGCCCTACGTCGTTCATCCCCTCTGACGGCTCAGTGTCCCTCTGATGGCGAGTGTTGCATTGCCCGTTGTACAGTGACGTCCACCAGTCGTGACTCCGGTGGCACTTGGATCATCGATTCTGGTGCCGCTCATCACATGACGTATCGTCGTAGTGATTTTGTTGTTCTCGGTCCTGTCACGTCTGTCCGTTCCGTTCGTACAGGCTCTGGTTAGTCCTTGCCAGTCCATGGTGTTGGGGTTGTATGTTTTGACGGTCCATCTAGCCTCTTGTACCTTTCCAACGTGTTGTTTGTGCCTGATCTTGAGCTCAGCATGATTTCTGTGCATGCCTGTGCCCTGATGGGTCTCTCTGTGGAGCATACCATGGACTCAGCGACTGTGACTGCCACGGACACTCGCAGCATTGTCCTTCGTGCCTCAATCGTAGATGATCTGTATCGCGTCTCTTAGACCTCCTCCCCTTGCTCTCCTTCCTCCTCCGGTCGGGTCTTTGTCACCGATGTTCTGTCTCTGGAACACCAGTGGTTGCTTCATCACCGTCAGTGTCACGTGGGCTCAGATACTGTGTCGAACCTCATTCAGACACAACCAACTCTCGGTCTTGACGCGGCTTCTTTCGAGAAGCCACCCAAGACCGACTTTCTCTCATGGGCTGAGGAGAAGATGCACCGATGCACCTACCTTGACTCTTGTTCCCAAGCGCTTCGGCCTCTCGAGCTAGTTCACTCAGACCTTCTCCTCCTCTTCCAGTCAAGTCCCTATCAGATCGGGGCCGGTATGTTCTGACTCTGATTGACGATTTTACCCGGTTGCGGTGGGTCTCCAGCCTGCGTCAGAAGAGCGACGCCGCCCTTGCAGTTCGACTCTCGCTAGTGATGGCTGAGCGTCAGTCACGTCACACGCTACATACTTTCCGCTCGGATCGCGACGGTGAGTTCTTTGGCAAGATGGACGGGTTCTTTGTTGAGCACGGGCTTTTTCACCAGGTCTCCGCTCCTGCTATCCCTCAGCAGAACGGTGTTTCGGAGCGCTGGAACCGCACCATGGAGGACGCGTTTCGCGATATGTGGTTTGTGTTCGGACTCCCTGAGTCCTTTGTCTTTGAGGGTTTTGCCTACATGACTTGGGTCGGAACTGCCTCCCGCACGGTCTGCTTCTGGACCATATTACACCATATGAGCTCTGGTTTGGCCACCGTGCTGACCTTCGTCTCGCTTGCGTCTGGGGATCCCTGGCCTTTGTGTGGTACACCGAGGACCAGCAGGGGTCCAAGGTTTCATCTTGAGGCTGCGTGTGTGCCTTCATAGGCATATCCTCGCGGTCGAAGGCCTGAAGTTTCTGGGACCCTACTTGTCGTCGCATCATTGAGTCATGCGACGTGCTCTTTTTTGAGTCTCTCACCTACCGTGACCTGACTTCAATCAGGACACTCTCCGCCACACATGTTCCTACCTGTGAGGGTTCTCGGCGGATGGGGTAGACTTCTACGCTTGCAAGCACCTCTCACCAGGCTGATGTGTCCGTTTGAGCCCCCTTCACCTCTCGGTCTCCGGCCCTTGATGACCCGGCGATCATCGCCGTCGGTCCAGATAACTCGCTCGTACAGCCTGTTTCATGACCCACAGGTGCCCCTATTTCTATTCCCGCGCCTACTTCTGTGCTAGTACCTACGTGTGCTGGCACTCCTGTTTTTTGTGTCTGTTCTAGTGTTGCCTACTACCGTATCTGCTGGTGGCACTCCTGCCTCTGTGTCAGGTCCAGTCTTGCCTGCTCGTGCTGTCACACCCAGCCCCGTGTCCCTCACACACGCATCTCCTCGCACGGCATCACGTGCCCTGCCTCAGTTCCCACCAGCTGTGGTCGTGCCTGTCCCTGAGCCTGAGGTGCGCCCCTCGAGCTCCGGTTACTCCCGTGAGCCCAGTGGCCGTCTTTGACCACTGGATTCCGGAGCTCAGCGAGCGTCGAGCCCCTCACCCAGGCGCCCCTCTCGCAACATTGCAAGTGGTGACCCCGGTACAAAGGCCCTAGGCCTGAGTGTTGGCACTCAGCTCACAGAGGTACATCTTGCGTGCCCCGTACGGCACTATCTGGTCACTCGCGAGTTTGATATCACTTGTGATGCAGCAGCTGATCTTGTGGTCGTCAGGCCTAGCACCAAAGCGTGTGCCCTTGCCACGCAGAGCTCTCCCTCTATGGCGCCCGACCCGGGCACCCTCAGGGAAGCTCTCTCATCACAAGATGCTGATGCTTGGCGCGCTGCCTGCGAGGATGAACTTCCCGCTATCCAAGAGCACAGACTCTACGAGCTTGTTGACCTTCCGCCTCGGAGGAAGGCTATTCAGGTCAACTGGGTGTTTCGCAAGAAAGTGAAGCCTCATGGCTCACTGGAACGCTACAAGGCCCGCTTGGTCGTCAAGGGGCAATCTCAGATTGAGGGCATCGATTACACTGACACTTTTGCCCCTGTCGGCCGCATGACCTAAGCTCCAGCTCTGTTCGGTGTAGTGGCTCACCATGACAGGGAACTACACCAGATGGACGTGAACAATGCGTTCCTCCATGGCTCTCAGGATGAGGAGATGTACGTGGCATAGCCACCAGGCTTTGAGGACGGTGACAAGGTCTAGCGTTTGCGCAAGTCCTTGTACGGCCTCAAGCAGTCTCCGTAGTGTTGGAACCGGAAGATCATCGGCACTTTGACTCGTGCGGGATATGTACAGAAGCGAGGCAGATCCCTCTCTCTTCATCCCATCGACACCTGAGCGGTTCACTGCCATCCTGGTCTATGTCGATGACCTTCTCATCGCTTCTCTGTCCCTGGAGGCCGTGAACGAGGCCAAGGCTGTCCTTCAGACTGCCTACAGGATGAAGGACCTCGGTCCTGCATCGGTGTTTCTTAGTATGGAGATCGTGCGAGATCGCGAGCGTCGGACACTGTTGCTGCATCAGGCCCGATACACACGAGTCGTGGGGGAGCATTTCAGCAACCTTCTTGGCACAGTGCCCACCGCTTCCACACCTCTTACATTTGATGGGCAGGATGCCCTGAAGGTGGATGATCCCAAACAGCTCGGGGAGACAACGGACGTGACCTTGTACCTCCGTCTCATCGCATCTCTGATGTACCTCGCCACTACCACACCTCCTGACATTGCTTTTGTTGTCAACCTCCTAGCTCGGTTCTCGCAGGCTCCATGTGCCAGAGCCCATCATGTGGCTGTGCGAGTGGTGCGGTACGTGTCTCCACGCCGTACCTCAGACTCTGCTTTCATCGGCAGTGTTCGATGGTCCTTGACGGCTACACTAACAGCGAGTGGGCCTGGAGCCCATATGGACGCAGCCGTACTGGCTACGTGTTCTTGCTCGGCGGTACCGCTCTGTCTTGGCGTAGCGGGAAGCAGGGCTGTATCGCACGTAGCTTGTTGAAGGTAGAGTACGTTGCTTTGGGCGTAGGGGCTGCTGAGGCGTTATGGCTGCAACGCCTGTTTCTTGAGCTTGGTCAGTCAGTACCCGCCATTGTGCTTTGTTGCGACAGCCAGAGTGCTCTCGCCATTGTCGAGAACTCCGGTGTCTTTCACGTTCGCACAAAGCACATTGCGGTTGAGCATCACTTTGTGCCTGATCTGGTGGAGCGACACGTGATCTCCGTCATGTGGGTTGGCACTGACATGCACCATGCTGATTTCTTGACAAAGGCACTAGCTCGCGGAAAGAACCTGTTGGCCATTCTTTCTTTTGGGATTTGTCCTATGCCTGAGAGTGATTAAGTGTGGGATGTGTGTCCGTGTCCCATCTGTTTTACACACACTATTGTACTTGTCCCAGTGCTGCACGTGTATGGACATGCGTACCATCGGGTCATGGGGGAGTGTTGTGATTTGTGATGTTCTTGTACAGTCTGTTGTGACCACTCGGTCGTGTCCACACTCGTGCAGATCCCTGAGGCGGACCTTGGTGACACAAGTGCGACGACTGGCGGTGGACTACCAGCTTGGGGCTGGCCGACAACCGTTACAGAGTCCCGGACACAATGAGGACTTGCTGTTGTTTTTTTCTGTAGCTTGTAGGAGTTTTTCGGTGGACTGGCAGTGAGCCGGATCTGCATGTTGTTGCATTGCGTGTCCACCATCTGATGATGGATGCATGCATGTAACCAGTCGTAGCGTCCGTCTTGTGATCCTGCGCGTCTAGATTCAGACGGCGTAGCATTCTCACATGTGTGCGCAGAGTTATGGCCAAAACAATAGTTTTGGGCCGGTTTTAGGAAAGCTGTTGGACTGGCGCGTGCGACACCCGCTGTGCGCCACGGCAGGTATCTATGCCATGGACCTGTCATTTGTCATCTTTGTCTGCAAATGCTATTGAAGCATTTAGACACTTTGCCTTGTATCCCCTAGCCAAACCCTTGCCGTTGCGTGCACGACTTGTGACTGTCGTCACAGTCTGATCAGGCAATGACGCCTGGTCAACGTTGTTGTTGAAAATATGCAAGGAAGCTTCCTAGCAAAACTCCCGTTGACCAGGCGTCAGTGCCTGATCAGACGGTGACGACAGTCACAAGTCATGCACGCAACGGCAAGAGTTTGGCTTGGGACACAAGGCAAAGTGTCTGAATGCTTCAATAGCATTTGCAGACAAAGATGACAAATGACAGGTCCATGGCATAAATACCTGCCGCGGCGCACAGCGGGTGTCGTACGCGGCGGTCCAAGAGCTGTCCTAAAACCGGCCCAAAACCACTGTTTTGGCCATAACTCTGCGCACACATGTCAGAATGCTACGGCGTCAGAACCTAGACGCGCAGGATCACAAGACGAATGCTACGACTGGTCACATGCATGCATCTATCATCATACGGTGGACACGCAATGCAAAAACATGCAAATCGGGCTCATGGCTAGTCCGTCGAAGAACTCCTGCAAGCTGCACAAAAAAACAGGAAGTTCTGGCAGCGTCCGGGGCTCTGGAACGGTAGTCGGCCAGCTCCAAGCTGGTAGTCCGACGCCAGTCGTCGCACCGGTGTCACCAGGGCCCGCCTCAGGGATCTGCACGAGTATGGACACGGACGAGTGGTCACAGTAGACTGTATAAGAACGTCACAAATCACAACACTCCCCCATTACCCGATGGTACGCATGTCCATACACATGCAGCACTAGGACAAGTACAATAGTGTGCATAAAATAGATGGGACACGGACACACATCCCACACTCAACCACCCTCAGGCATGGGGCGAAGCCCAACAGAACGAATGGCCACCAGGAACTTTCCGCGAGCTAGTGCCTTCGTCAAGAAATAAGCACGCTGCATGTCAGTGCCAACCCACATGACGGAGATCACGTGTCACTCCACCAGATCATGCACAAAGTGATGCTCAACCGCAATGTGCTTTGTGCAAGCGTGAAAGACACCGGAGTTCTCCACAATGGCGAGACCACTCTGGTTGTCGCAACGAAGCACAGTGGCGGGTACTGACTGACCAAGCTGAAGAAATAGGCGTTGCAGCCATACCTCCTCAGCAGCCCCTGCGCCCAAAGCAACGTACTCTGCCTCCGACGAGCTACATGCGATAAAGCCCTGCTTCCCGCTACGCCAAGACAGAGTGGTACTGCCGAGGAGGAACACGTAGCTTGTACGGCTGCGTCCATTCGGGCTCCAGGACTACTCGTTGTTAGTGTAGCCGTCAAGGACCATCGAACACTGCCAATGAAAGCAATGTCCAAGGTACGGCGTGGAGACCACGTACCACACCACAGGCACAGCCGCGTGAAGGGCTCTGGCACATGGAGCCTGCGAGAACCGAGCGAGGAGGTTGACAACAAAAGCAATGTTAGGACGTGTGGTTGTCGCCAAGTACATCAGAGATCCGATGAGACGGAGGTACAAGGTCATGTCCACTGTCTTCCCCAGTCGTGTGGGATCATCCACCTTCACGGCATCCTGTCCATCAGGTGTAAGAGGTGTGGAAGCGGTGGGCACTGTACCAAGGAGGTCGTTGAAAGGCTCCCCCACGACTCGTGCGTATTGAGCCTAATGTAGTAACAGTGTCCGACGCCTGCGATCTTGTTGGATCTAGTGGGTGTGGAGGCACCCTCAAGGATGCCTAGCTCTCAGTGATACACGCTACCAAGATTTGGGCAGCCAATGGACACCAATTGTGAAGAGTGTGGAGCACAAGGATCACGGGCAAGAGTGGGCAGAACACGTCGCATTCAGTCGATCTGAATCGAAATACGTTTTTGTTACTTAGCATAGTGAGATTACATCAGATACTTATAGCCTGTGATCTAAGCTTTCCAGCGCATCCAAGCACGCCCAAAACGGAGCAGTAGAGCCCCTGCTAGGGCCGTCTAAGTTACCCTTGGTGGAGCCGCCCACCTGGCCTTGCACTCTAGGCAACGGGAGGCGCTTCGACGATGACCCGTCGAAGCGCCTTTCCTCGCCCAGGAGTCAAGGAGAAGTTCATCCTGGTCAAGGAGGTCCTTATGGTCACCTCATTCATGCCCCTGGTGCATTTGGAGGCCATTAGGAATGAACTCGGATCCCTGGCGGTGGAATATCCCGCCACCTATGGCGGGTACCAGATTCTACCCACCCAACACCCGTTTTTCGGGCTAGGCTAACCTTCTGAATACTCACTCAAATCGAGCGATTCAAAGCTCGATCTTGCATGGAAAAATCCAAGGAATCCAAATCTAAAGTCAGATCAGGTGTTCGACCACTCCTCAGTGGTCGAACCAGGGAGTACGATCAACGGCACTCATGGCAAGGGGCACACCATGTCAACAGATCTCGCACAATCTCCATACCAAGAAACACCGATGCAGGACCAAGGTCCTTCATCCTGTAGGCAGTTTGAAGGACAGCCTTGGCCTCCTTCACAGCCTCCAGGGATGGAGACGCGATCAGAAGGTCATCGACATAGACCAGGATGGCAGTGAACCGCTCGGGTGTCAGTAGGATGAAGAGAGAGGGATCTGCCTCACTCTGTACATATCCCGCATGAGTCAAAGTGCCAGTGATCTCCCGGTTCCAACATCGCGGAGACTGCTTGAGGCCGTACAAAGACTTGCGCAAGCGCCAGACCTTGTCACCGTCCTCAAAGCTTGGTGGCTGAGCCATGTAAATCTCCTCATCCAGAGAGCCACGGAGGAACACATTGTTCACGTCCATCTGGTGCAGTTCCCAGTCATGCTGAGCCCTTATACCAAATAGAGCTCGAGCTGAGGTCATGCGACGGACAGGGGCAAAAGTGTCAATGTACCCTACTGCTCTTGGATTTCGATATTAATGGTTTTTCAAGTTGATTGAATGCGATACACTTTTTCGTTAAATGAATTCTACATACCATATAAATAATTGAACTTGAATTTCATGTGAAAGGCTAAGGGATTTCAAACTTCAATGGTGTTTTTCTCCACATAAAACGTTGAAATCAAGGTAACATTTGATGCAGATTCGATCATTAAGGACTACCAAAACAATTCAAACCTGAAAAATCTCGTCTAATTCATAGATTTTATAATTCGCAATTTTCCATTCGTTGAAATCCAAGAGCAGTAGGGTAATTGACGCCCTCAATCTGAGAGTACCCCTTGACGACCAAGTGGGCCTTATAGCATTTCAGTGAGCCATCCGGCTTCACTTTATTGCAAAAGACCCACTTGACCTGAATAGCCTTCCTCCCAGGAGGAAGGTCGACAAGCTCGTAGACTTTATGCTCTCGGATAGCACGAAGCTCATCCTCGCAGGTAGTGCGCCAAGTGTTAGCATCCTATGATGAGAGAGCTTCCTTCAGGGTGGCCGGGTCGGGCGCCATAGAGGGAGAGCTCTGCGTGGCAAGGGCACACGCCTTGGTGCTAGGCCTGACGACCACAAGATCGGCTACTGCATCACAAGCGATATGGAACTTGCAAGTGACTAGATCGTGCCCTACGGGGCATGCTAGATGTACCTCTGTGAGCTCAGTGCGGACATTCAGGCCTAGGGCCTTTGTGCCGGGGTCACCACTCACAATGCTACGAGAGGGGCGCTTGGGTGCAGGGCCCCACGCTCGCTGAGCTCCGGAATCCAGTGGTCAAAGACGACCACCGGGCTCACGGGAGTAACCTGAGCTCAAGGGGCGCACCTCAGGCTCAGGGACAGGCACGACCACAGCTGGTGGGGGCTGAGGCAAGGCAGCCGGCGCTGCCGTGCGAGGAGATGCGTGTGTGGGGGGCACGGGGCTGGGTGTGACAGGTGGAGCAGGCAAGACTGGACCTGACACAGAGGCAGGAGTGCCAGCAGACGCAGGTACGGGAGTAGGCGAGAATGGACTAGACACAAGAATAGGAGTGCCAGCAGACGGAGGTAGTGGCGCAGAAGTAGGCAGGGGAACAGAGGTAGGGGCACCTGTGGAGCGTGAAACAGGCTGTAGGGGCGAGGTCTCTGGACCGACGATGATGATCACCGGGTCGTCAAGGGCCGGAGACCGAGAGGTGAAGGGGGCTCGAACGGACACATCAGCCTGGTCAAAGGTGCTCACTGGCGTAGAAGTCTCTCCCATCTGCCGAGAACCCTCACAGGTACGAACATGTGTGGCGGAGAGTGCCGTGATCGAAGTCAGGTCACAGTAGGTGAGAGACTAAAAAAAGAGCGTGTCGCGTGACTCAATGACGCGACGACGAGTAGGGTGTCAGAAGCGCCAGGCCTTCGACCGTGAGGAAATGCCTACGAAGGCACACATGCGGCCTCGAGATGAGACCTTGGACCCCTGTTGGTCCTCGGTGTACCACACGGAGGCCAGGGATCCCGAGACACGAGTGAGACAAAGGTCAACACGGTGCCCAAACCAGAGATCCTACGATGTAATATGGTCCGGAAGCGGACCGTGCGGGAGGCGGTTCCAGACCCAAGTCATTTAGGCCAAATCCACAAAGACAAAGGACCCAGGGAGACCGCACTCAGACCGCATAGCGCAAAACGCATCCTCCATGGTGCGGTTTCAGCACTCCGAAACACCATTCTGCTGAGGGGTAGCAGGAGCGGAGACCTGGTGAAAAATCCCGTGCTCTGCAAAGAACCCGTCCATCTTGCCAAGGAACTCACCGCCGCGATCCGAGCGGAAAGTATGTAGCGTGTGATGTGACTGACGCTCAGCGATCACTAGCCAGAGTCGAACCACAAGAGCGGCATCGCTCTTCTGACGCAGGCTGTAGACCCACCGCATCCGGGTAAAGTCATAAGCCAGATTCAGAACATACCGGCCCCGATCAGATAGGGACTCGATCGGAAGAGGACCGAGAAGGTCAGAGTGAACTAGCTCAAGAGGCCGAAGCGCTCGGGAATGAGAGTCAGGGTAGGTGCATCGGTTCATCTTCCCCTGAGCTCAAAAGAGACAGTGAGTCTTCGGTGGCTTCTCGAAAGAAGGCGCGTCAAGACCGAGAGTTGGCTGTGTCCGAATGAGCTTCTACACAGTATCAGAGCCGACGTGACACAGACGGGGATGAAGCAACCACTGTGTTCCGGAGATAGAACACCGGTGGCAAAGACCCAACCGGAAGAGGAAGGAGAGCAAGGGGAGGAGGTTGGAGAGACGTGATACAGATCATCTACAACTGAGGCACGAAGGACAATGCTGCGAATATCAGTAGCAGTCACAGTCGCTGAGTCTGCGGTATGCTCCACAAAGAGACCCATCAGTGTGCAGGCACGCACAGAAAGCAGGCTGAGCTCAAGATCAGGCACAAAGAACACGTTGAAAAGGTACAAGGGGCCAGACGGACTGTTGAAACATACAACCCCAACACCATGGACTGGCAAGGACTGACCAGAGCCGGTACGGACGGAACGAACAGACGTGACAGGACCGAGAACAATAAAATCACTATGACGGCACGTCATGTGATGAGTGGCACCAGAATCGATGATTCAAGCGCCACCGGAGTCACGACTGGTGGACGTCACTGTACAACGGGCAACGGAACACTCGGCATCAGAGGGACATTGAGCCGTCAATGGGGAGGAACAATGCAATGCACAAAGATGAGACTCATGAACCCAATCGGTGCAGTCAGGCCCATCATCATCACATGTTGACTGTGTTCCCCCACACGCGTCGTCACAACCCACAGGAACGGATGGACAGACAGTCTATGGACCACCCGACGATGACAACACACTCGCACCTCCCTGAAAGCGGAGCGCCAAAAGGTGTCGGAGCTCAGCGATGGTGCGGTCGTGTGGGTCCGGATCACTGCTACTCGCCGGTGAGGAAGCGGGAACACCTGCGGTCGTGGCCGCCACGCGTGCAGAGGATGGCGAGGATGACATGCTGGATATGGAACGGAGGGCGTGTGTAGCCTGGAGCCAACAAGTAATCCGTGCCCAGTCAAGCGGCTGTTGGCACTCGGTGTAGTGATGGGCGCCTCCATAGTTGTAGCAGTGAACAGAACGTCCACTGCTACCACTGGATGACGATTGTTGCTATGACTACTGCTGACCTGATCCATGCTTCCCCTTCTTCTTCTTCCCCTGAGTTGCTGCTGCAACACCCTATGTCTGAGTGGGTGTGGGCGAGGCCAAAGAGGAGGAGGAAGATGGGGACGTGATGGAGGATGAAGAAGGAGACTGCAGGAGGGAAGATGGCGGTGATGCGATGACTACTACAGCAAGAGAAGTCTCCTGATGGGCCACGGCTGCCTCGCAGGCTGAAGTCACCTGGAGGAAGAGCTGATGCGCCCAGGGGAGAAGCTGCAGAGTGGCTGAAAAGGGCTCGAGGACAGTGTTGCTGTACCGTGTGAAGATGTCAGTGTACTTAAAGCAAACTCCGAACATCATCGTACGAAGCACCCACAGTTGTGTGCCTCTTGAGGTCGCAAGGGGCATGTAGATGCGCATGGTGCGTCGCGAATAATCGGCTACAGGCTCTGGAGGCCCCTGACGGAGAGAGTGGAAGGCACAAATGTGTGCTGCATGAGTGGCGTGCGTCTCTGCGGCTAGCAGGGATGAGACCCGATCCCAACCTCCGCGTGGATCGGTGCCGGTGCGTGTGCCGGCCACGCCAAGGAAGGGGCGGAAATCGACAACGGTCTCACGTGGCATGGCATAGAGGAGTCCGCGCATCGCCCTGGCTACTGTCAGCTCCTGTATTGGGTTTGTAGGCTGATATGAGCTGTGGTAGTAGGGACACACTCCCTGTGAAGTAGCCCAAACCTGAAAGAGGATCTCCCAGTAGTCGAAGCCGTCCTTAGTGATGTACCGTGGAGGTGGTGTCTCAAAGTCCTTGGGTTGCCGCTCTGTGGAGAGAGCAACTGCAGGCCGAGGAGGACGAGGGACAGGGAAGACTCCTGGAAGGGGATAGTCACTAGGATAGTCAGGTGACGATGGTATCGGAGGAAACCGAGGAGATCTGCTGCCCGTCTGTAATTAACAGAGGTGCTCTTGAAGAACTCAAATCTCATGATCCGGGGAGTCGCCTGTCATGCCTTGCATGAATGGATCATCATCTAGGAAGTCAGGAGGTGGTGGGTCAGGTCTAGATCCTGTCACGGGTGCCTCAGCGGACTGCTATGCAGAGACTGCGACGTTGGCAGCTCCCTCGGAAACTTGCCGTGGGACCGTGGACTGGGCACGCAGAATCTTAGTCAGCGTGCGGATAGCATGAGTCTGCTCCCGCTGTAGGCAAGGCATCTCATCCTGCTGGCTCCACAGGTCCTCAATGGCCTGTAAGCGTGGGCTCAGGACCCTAGAAGAAGAGGAGGAGGGATCACCTGTCCCCTTCCCCTTGTCAGACGAGACCATGTCGTCTCTCAGTATGGGTTGACAGGCCAGGTTTGTCGGATTGCAAAAACATCAACGTTTCTCGAGGAGTTGAGATGTTGGCATTTTTTGACTGTCCGGCAAACAATCTGGGCAAGTATGGTTGTTGACGTCAGCACGACCTAATGGCGTCAGCGGGCAAAATTGTTGACGTCAGCTCGACTCCCCTTTTCCTTTTCTTCTTTTTCTTTTTTTTTCCTCTCTAGCGGTTGTGCGCGAGCGTGCAGCCGCTCTGCGGTGGCTGCGCGGAAGCTACGCGGAAGCTACGTAGCTGCTTCCGCTCAGCTACTACTACAGCTGTGCTTTCTGTTGCAACAACAGCTATGTGGCTGCGTGTGCAGCAGTGGTAGCAATGGCTATGCAATGCCGCTACTGCTACCGCGCGTTGCGGCTGCTGCTCGTTGTCGCTGCCGTGCGCTGCTGCTGCTGGCGCTGCTACGTTGCTGTTGCTGCAGCTACTACTGCTCTGCTGTTGCCGCTGTGGCTCTCGCTGTTGCTGCTGTGCTGCTGTTGGCATCGCTGGTGCTGCTCTGCTGCTGCCGCCACTACTGCCACTACGGTGCTGTTGCCGCGACCACCGCTGTGGCTGCGGACGGCTGCTACACTCGTTGTAGCCGCCACGCGCTGCTGTAGCTGCTGCTACGACGTTGCTGCTACGACGCTGCTGCTACCGCTGTTGCTGCTGCTTTGCTGCTTTGCTACCGCTGGCACGGTGGGAATGTTGTTGCTACAATGTCACGTGATGGGTGTGGGCTGTGTCGACGGCGACCTGCTGTCTTCGACAGGCCCTAGTGAATCTGCTACAGCGGTGACTCTCACTATTGCTGCTCTGCTACGTCTCTGCTGTGTAGATCCATGAGAACTGTCTCACTACTTTGATACCCTGAGAATATGCAAGGAAGCTTCCTAGCAATACTCCCATTGACCAGACGCCACTGCCTGATTTGACGGTAACGACAGTCACAAGTCGTGCACGCAACGGCAAGAGTTTGGCTAGGGGACACAAGGCAAAGTGTCTGAATGCTTCAATAGCATTTGCAGACAAAGATGACAAATAACAGGTCCATGGCATAAATACCTGCCGCGGCGCACAGCGGGTGTCGCACGCGGCGGTCCAAGAGCTGTCTTAAAACCGGCCCAAAACAACTGTTTTTGCCATAACTCTGCGCACACATGTCAGAATGCTACGCCGTCTGAACCTAGACGTGCAAGATCCTAAGACGGACGCTACGACTGGTCACATGCATGCATCCATCATCAGACGGTGGACATGCAAATCGGGCTCATGGCCAGTCCGCCAAAAAACTCCTGCAAGCTGCAGAAAAAACAACAGGAAGTCCCAGCAGTGTTTGGGGCTCTGGAACGGTAGTCGGTCAGCTCCAAGCTGGTAGTCCGATGCCAGTCGTCGCACCGGTGTCACCAGGGCCCGCCTCAGGGATCTGCACGAGTATGGACACGGCCGAGTGGTCACAGTAGACTGTAGAAGAACGTTACAAATCACAATAGGTCTCCCTCGACATTGGCACATCTCACCAACTGTCTTGGTCTTGACCATGAGAGGAGAGATGCACACGTGCACAAACCAATGAAATTCACATCATACACATGTCAGAGGACAAGATGGTCTCCTCGTGACACTGGCGGTACCAGTGCCTGGGTCTCGACCGCTACGAGCAATCCAACACAATAGCATCATCATCTGAACACAGGATCATGGGAGGATCTCCTCGTAACATGGGTGCAACTCACCACGTGTCTGGGTCTCGACCACTAAGAGCGGCCCAGCATGCATGCACATGCCACACGTAGTATAGCCACACACCAAGACACAGGATCACATGGTCTCCTTGTGACACTTGTACAACCTACCAAGTGTCCGGGTCTCGACCAACAGTGTGCTACCATCCATATACAGTTGTGCAGGCACGTATCATGAGCCACACGCCGGATGCTGTAGATGCTCACAGCAGTGCATGGACCTCGCCATGCATCTCTATTGACGTCGCGTCAGGTCAAGGTCCACACAACACTCCCATTGGGCAGATGAACCTAGCAGCGGTGTCCTTGATGGAGATGCTGATGTCGTAGCTGAACATATTCTGGGCGATGAGTCATGTAGTGTGTCCATCATGCAGAGATAGCTCCCCCTGTCATGTGCCAGTCGGCTCCCATGCTCAAAGACAAAGTACTGTCTCTGGCTGCGACTCCTCACGTCAATTTGCATCACCTAGAGTGTACCAGTCCTTACGTGACTACCAAGGGTCCCAACTGACAGTCCCTCCTCTGTCTGCTCTATCGCGATGCATCTGTGTACGCAGGAGGAAAGGGAATGGGCGAGTAGCACGCAAGCGTGGATGAAGTGGCGGCGATGGCCTTCGAGGCGAGATAGAGCGCCCTCAGACACAGGAGTGTACGGCTAGAAGAAGAGGGCTGGAGCAACGAGTCGGATCACCACTCATGGACGAAGGTGATGATGGAGCAGCTGAGTCGGGTGGACGAAGGTGCGTGATGGGAGCCGCACAAGGAGGAGCGATAACGGAGTCGACAGGAGCGACGATGGAGGAAACTGAAGGCACGCTCAGCTCTCCAATGGTAGTGTCTCCGTCGAATGTCATACTCAGAGCT
Source organism: Penium margaritaceum (assembly GCA_023375785.1). NCBI lineage: Eukaryota > Viridiplantae > Streptophyta > Zygnematophyceae > Desmidiales > Peniaceae > Penium > Penium margaritaceum. Next base: position 10,890 of record SZWC01005106.1, on the reverse strand, counting down.
GCTACAAGATCCTCCTCCAGTATGGATGTGCCAGATGCTGGTGGCGGAAGACTCGTGCCGATAATAGTGATGTTCCCCTCCTCTGAGAATCGCTCACACGCTGCCATCATCTCCCACTACAACATCACTACACGCTCCTGCAAGTCGGCATAATCTGCCTTTGACATTTGGAGGTGGCTTGCGTAGCATAAACTCTGCCTCAGTGGATGCTGCACATGCAGACTGTGAAACTCATGAGTACAGCTCTATCTACATCTCTGTTGCTGAAGACGATGGAGCCGGTGCTGCTGCATCCTCCTGGAGGTCAACCAAACTCGCAATGTACTGAGATGTTGTAACATTGGATGCTGCTACAGGTATCACATCCACACCACAGCTCGTGGTCGCACACCAAAAGAGAAGGAGAAGGAGTCGTCAGAGTCCGTGGAGCATGTGGAAATATCGTCCGTGCACATATTGCCACTCTCAGCGTCCATGTGATCGGCAATCTCACGAGCAGGTGAAAACGAGGGGGCAAAACGCAGCTCTTGCTGACAATGTGACTCCATCCGCTTGTACGGATCTGCTCCAGTGTCCTCAACTACCGCCGTAGTGAACACATGTGTACAGGACTCCGGCTCAACAATGACCGTCAAGGCGACCAACAAATGCAGCTGGCACTCACGTACTGTCTCGCCGGGAAGGCTGGTTGTTGTCCCCTGCACGATGATAGAGTGAGGAACACCATCTGACTCTGTCATGTATGTCATTGCTCCGTCGTGTGTACGGGAACCCGGAGACTGTAGGAACATGGACGACTCCTGACACCGAAGCTGGTCCTAAGGTAGCGCAGATGAGACGGTGGAGCCTGCTGTGTCTGCTGTAGCATATGTCCCAGTGACATCTCTCAGAACTGTTGTTCTCAAGAATGCCTCAACCTCTAAAAGACTAGTCGGCCGACTCTGCTCATGCACTATGACCGCTGTCGGGCGGTCTGAGACCCGTGTGCCAACGCTCCCAGAAATCCATATGGGACATCCCGATCCGCACGATACTCTTGTGCCACCGCCAAGTCGCTACCGATCAAAGTCGCGAGTGGCACCACCAAGGCACGCGTAACCTGCACTCCTCCTGATGCAATCTGCTGCTATAGAATATCCGGCTGCTACCCCAGCGTAGATGTCGACCTCGATGACATGCACGTCCCAAGTACTCCAACACCCGCCGGACGGATGTGAGGCGTCTGCGCACTCTCCCCCAAAAGTCCGGTAGATGTATCCCAATCCGTACGGGAATCCTGTACCACCCCTGGGCCTCCACGAGACGGAGCCCCGAGTGGCACCGTCTAGGGACGGCGTGCCTACAATCCTCCTGATGTCACATGCTGCTGTGGAAGATCAAGATCGAGCCCGGACGATGATAGGCAAGTCTCGACCATGAACGCCATGTCGGAATGAGACTCCACGCCATGTGTGCACACCGTATAATCTGAGTTTTCCTGAGCGGACGCTCGGGCACCACGGCCTGGCGCGAGTGCGGATCTTGTCGCTACAGTCACAACAGGCAATGCACGGTGACCACACTCCCCCTCTACAGGTACAACAACAAAATCCGAGGAGGTGGAGGATGTATCAAAACCGGCGCGAGTACGCCGTGCGGAGCGCTGACGCCGATGCCGACGCCGCGAGGACACACGATTGGAACGACTGCATGAAGACATGTCATCGCGAGGTGGCGTTGTGGACGCAGGAGAGTGGAGGATCGAGAGGATGGTGGAAGTCTGGGATAGGCCAACAGGTGAAGCTAAAGGGACACCATCGAATGAGGAAGAAAGAGAGGATGAAGGAGATGTGGTCAAGGAGGCCGTCGACAAACGAGGAGCAGAAGCACGCTCGATGACAATGAGGTCACAAAGCCGATGCACCATCTGCCTCAGGTCGTGGATCTCGGCAAACATGGTCGTCAGAGGTCTAGCTAGGGGATCTACCAATGCTGGCAGATCCGCATGCTGTGGAGGACGCATGCTCGGATGAGGCTGAAGCCAAGGTGGATGCCAGCCGGTAGGGCGCGTCCAACAGCGATGCCAACCATGACGTCTATCACCATAGACGTAACAGGCGAACGCGTAGGACGCCTGCTCAGATGTACGCGCACTCATCTCGTGCACTGGACGATGGATAGGTACCGAGGGCACCTACTCCTGGTGGTAAATACCAAGCCACGGGAGAGAAGGGGGCCAGTAGGTATTGCCACTCCTGGAGGTCACGGCGTCTGCGTCAGCAAATGTGACCAGACAGGACAAGCTGCACTACCACAGCACGCCCGGAGACGAGAGTCTGACTAACTGCGGCTACTAATGCTGCTACCACTAATAGAGCAAAGAATGCTCCAAGAAGAGAAGGGGTGGCGACTGTAGGTGTGGCTGCTGCTCCAAGCGGTAGACGACCTAGCCCTTCGAGATGGAAAGACTGGAATGTGTCATCGATCCTATGGAGTGAAGTGCGCGCACCAATCCACGGGCCCCAGGGAGACGTCGGTCCAGGACACGTCTCGAAGTGGAGATCGACGGTGACACCACAATCTGCTCTCGGTAGGAAGGCAAAACTGCAAGCATCATTGCAACCGTCGCTTCTGCTACTACGGAAATTACTGTTGCTGCAATGGCTCCCGCTATTGTAGATGTCAGTGTTATACTAGGATGTTCTATGGCCCCGCACATTTTGTTTTGCCCTCACCCCCTTTTTTCCGTTTGCCTTCACCTGCCCCTTTTTTTCTCTTGCTCTTTCTTCTTCTCTATCCAAACCCCCACCCTTTTTTTTCTCAACTCATCGTCGCTTTTTTTTCTCTGCTCACCCCGGGTTTGCCCGTCACCCGATCCGGATTGCCCCATAGAATGGGGGCAGGTCAGGATGGGAGGGGGGATAAGAAAACCAGGGGGCGGTTTCAGGTCGCCCTCCCCCCCCTCGCTCATTACTCGCTCGCTAAAAAAAGCAGGCAAGTAAGCGAGTGAGCGAGTGAGTGGGGAGAAGGGGGGGGGGTCCGCCCCTCCCTTCATCCGCCGGCCGACGGGGCCGACGGAGCCGACGGGCCCCTCCGAGGGGCCCCTTGGAGGGGCTCGATGGGGCCCTCCAAGGGTCCCCTCGAGGAGGAGGGGGGGAGAATGGGGCCAACGGGCCCCCTCAGAGGCCCCCCCTTGATGGGTCGAGGGGGCCCCTCTGAGTGGGCGAGGACCCTTAGAGGAGGGCTGCAAGGCCCTACTCGCTTTGGTAGTAGTTGCTGCAGCAGCAGGTGCAGTTGCTGCGATTGCTGCTACTACTGTTGCTGCTGCTTTTGCTGTTGCTGTTGCTGCTGCTACTCTGCGCAACAGCAGCTGCTGCTGCTTACTGTTGCCACCACTATTGTTGGTGCTCCCGCCGCTGCTACTTGCTGCTGTCGCCGCTACTGCTGCCACTCCACGCTGCTGCTACTGCCATTGCTGCTGCATGCTGCTGCTACCGCCGCTGCTGTAATGGCTGCTTGTGATGCTGCTATATGTTGCTGTGGTTGACGCCGCTCATGGAGTGGCAGATGCACTGCTGCAGTTGCTATTGCTACACGGCACAACGGCTGCTGCTACTACTGTTGATACCGCCTATGTAGCTGCTACGAATGCTAGCGCTGGCAGCTGCTCTGCTGCTGCCATCGCGGCTGCTGTTGCTGTGAGCGGGTGCGCTGCCGCCACTGCTCCTGTTGTGTGGCAATGCAGCTGCTACGTCTGCTGCTGCTATTGGTGTTGCCGCCATAGTTGTTAATGCTATAGTGTGCAACTCACCGTCCTTGTGGCATTCACGTGCAGTCGCGTCGTGCTCCCTCACGCTGCTGCCGGCGTGGCGCCACGTGGCGCGTTCTCTTTGCGTTCCGTCCATTGCTGCTGCTTCTGCTGCTCACACGTCCCCTTGTGCTCTGAGACCAAATTGGAAATGATTTAGGGCATGCAGGCCCATGCAAAAATGAACATGAGCTCTGTGTGTAAGTGCAATGCAAGACGGCAAGAATTTGGCTAAGTCTGGAACGCTGAATATAAAAGAACAAGGAGAAAGTACAAATGTGCCCCTAGCGGGCTTAAACAGGGGCGCCGACAGCAAGCCGCACCAGGCCCCGTCACCCTCACTGAACCCAAACGAGTCAGCGGGGAGAACACACTGCATACACCACTAGAACAATAATGGTGGTCTCCTCGAGGCACCGGAACAGCTCTCCGAGTGCCCGGGTCTCGACCACCGAGAAAATACGAGCAGTGCTAGAAAAAGTCGAAATCAGCGTCCAGACATCCAAAACTTCTTTTCAAACATCGGAAGCGCTAGTGAAGCCACCAGGTCTCCTTGTCGCACTGGTACAGTCCACCAGGTGCACGGGTCTCAACCCACCGAGAAAACCCACAGAGAAGCTAACAGGGCTACCGGAATGCGTCGACCGCGTCTCGCCGACGCTGTAGTAGGTGTTGGAGAAGTCTCGGGACACTCCGGAGGCTCATCGTGTCGTCATGCCCTCCTCTATCATATATCGCTAATGTGGGTATATGGATAATGCATCGGCGTCAGTCGTGACGGGTGGAAGCCACACAAACCAACAAAAAAACAACTGGGCAACATTTCCCCAACACCAAGAACACTTTGTCTTCCTCTCTCTTTGTCTACTTGTCCACTTTGTTACTCATCTACTTTGTTAACAGTCTACTTTGCTATCTTCGTACCTCTAACGCAAGCTTCTTTGAAGAAATTTTGACGACATTATCCATACACCTGGATCACTTCAAGTATCTCTATACTTGCCTATTTCCATACCCTTCCACCTCTGTATATTGCTATTGTTGTACATGTAATGCATGCTACATCAAGAAAACTTTGGCAACATTCAACCAACACGTGAAGAACTTTATTTCCCTACTGATCTACCTATCTATATTTTAACCTCAACACCTTGTTATCTGCCTATCTGTTGTTGGTTTGTGTCTCTATTCATAAAGTGTGGACCTATGTTATGGAACTATGCCGCTCATATGGTGCGTACAAGATGGAGCAGTTTAGCTCCAAAACAACCTCTGATGTGTTGTTGGGAAATGATGTCTCCTTACATCATCCCGACATGAAAAGATCAATGGAAAATCACACTTACTTCCTTACCTTGCTTACCTGTGATGTCTGTTGTGATTGGTTTGCACCTCCAAAGTCGTCTGATGTACATTCTTTGTCATGAAATTGTCGCGTTCATATTGAGGAATGTCAACGTTGTCAAAATGATGCATAGTCAGCTGTCGAGGCACGATTGTGACTTTTAACGATGTGCATTATTGGATGTCATGTCGACATTATCGAAGAAGTGTGAAATTGTTGTTCCATACCGAAAATGTGTGCCGAGTATGTGATGGAGAAATGCTCGTGAAAAGGATACCCATGGGACTAAGCTGACACCACGACTTGTTTCCTGGACCACAACGAACAAGTCACGGCATGCCTAGACGACAAAACACTAGCACGGCCATCGATGAAGAACAATGCGATGCTACGGATGCAAACTTCACAGTACGTCACAAGAACCAAGACTGCGTTGGTCCTCTGCAGGTTCACCGGCCCAACCGTGGTACGATGACACACTCTGGATGGGTAGCTCCCCATTGTACCCCGACGCCACGCTCTATCAATCCCTATCTCAGGTAAAACAAGGCCGTTGGAATGAAAAAAACGCCGCAATTTTGATATTGTGTTGGAAGTTTAAAACATATTCTTAAACATCTCTCACTATCTTCCACTTATATGGACATGTAGTGGTCAAATGCCACTTATCCTCGCATAACTTGTCTGTTCACACGCAGAAATTATACATTGCATGCACCAATATTGCCATATTGAACACAAAATAAAGTGTAAAACTTAAAAAAAAAAAAAACAACAAAAAATAGTATGTTTTGGCCGAAACATTTGCTCACCATACAATTTGCCCATCTCTATCAACAAAACGCCGTAATTTTGTTCTCCGGTCGCATGACTTTCACCTTGCAGGATACAAGTGTTTGACCGTCTTGTTAACTTTGTCGAGAATTCTTGCAGCTCTCGTTCCATACCGAAGAGTTGTGCCAAGTGTGCAATGGAGAGATGCCCCTGAAAATGACACCAATGCAAAGTGTGACTAAGCTGACACCACGACTTGTTACTTGGACCACGACGAACAAGTCACGGCATGCCTAAACAACAAAACACAAGCACGGACATCAATGAAGAACAGTACGGCGCTATGGATGTAGACTTCACAGCCCGTCAAAAGAACCAAAAATGCATTGGTCCTCCGCAAGCTCACCGGCCCAACCGTGGTACAATGACACACTCTGGATGGGTAGCTCCCCATTGTATCCCAACGCTACGTGATATCAACCCTAGCTCTCTCTCTCTCTCTCTCTCTCTCTCTCTCTCTCTCTTTTCCTCTCCCTCACTCTTGCTCTCCTCCTCCTCCTCTCATGTCCCCT